>VXBO01008283.1:13150-25884 GCA_013400135.1 Rhinoptilus africanus | reverse complement strand
CCCTCTATACAAGAGGGACATTGAAGTGCTGGAGCGTGCCCAGAGGAGAGCTACCAAGCTGGTGAGGGGTCTGGAGACCAAGTCCTATGAGGAGAGGCTGAGGGAACTGGACATGCTTAATTTGGAGAAGAGGAGGCTGAAAGGAGACCTCATTGCCCTCTACAACTACCTGAAAGGTGATTGTAGAGAGGCGGGAATTGGCCTCTTCTCCCAAGTGAATAATGACAGGACCAGAGGAAATGGTCTGAAGTTATGGCAGAGGAGGTTTAGATTAGATATTGGGAAGAATTACTTTACTGAAAGAGTGGTCAGGCACTGGGACAGCCTGCCCAGGGAGGTGGCTGAGTCACCATCCCTAGAGATATTTAAGAAACATGTTGATTTGGCACTTCAGGGCATGCTCTAGTGGCAGAGATCGTAGGGGGTTTGCTGAGTGGGTTTTTTTGTTTGTTAGTTTGTTTGTTTTTTGTGAGTGTATGTTTGGACTTGATGATCTCAAAGGTCCTTTCCGGCCACAAAGATTCTATGAATTGCCACAGCGAGAGGAAGGGTCACTTCCCTCAATCTACTGGTTGCACTCTTGCTAATACAGCCCACTATGCATTTGCCTTTCTTTGCTGCAATGGCACACAGCTGACTCACAGCTGTCCACCAGGACCTCCAGGTTATTTTCTGCTATTGTCTGAAAAGCAGCCCTGTCCTGCAGCTTATCAGTCACTTTCCTTAACTAGGTATGGCCTACAAACTTTAGTATTGCTCTAGATACAATCCCTGACGGATGTCACTCTTAACTGGCTATCAGCTGGAGTTTCTATCTCTAATCAAAACCCTTCAACCCCAAGGTCCAGCCAATTCACCTTAATGTCCTTTTACCCAGGCCATATGTCACCAATTTGACTGCAAGGATTTTGTGGAAGACTGTGCATGTGCTTCATGTGTTTAAAAATTACTTTCAAGAAATTTGATCCATCACCTTTATCCACCTTACAGAGGTGAGGTTCATTTAATTTGAGTGTAGAAGGCACAACTTAGAGGTTTACCTTAGAAAGAGATGAACTTAGATTAGAAGTGCAAATTCTGCACCACTGGCTGCAGAACTAATTTGCATAAGGACATCTACAGGTGGACAGATTCCACCTTATGTATCCTATTGCCCTGGGTTCCTATTCTTTCTGTGTATAAGCAAGTGCAATTTGGCCTATTTTCTTATGCATAAACCAGAACTATTTTAGAAATATCCAATATGTGTAATAACATTCACATCTTGCTGATTACTCTTCTTTGGAAAGGCTCACTGCTTACACTAGCAGGCATAATCCCAATACCTGTGCAAATGCTAAGACAATATCCATGGCTATACCCTTTTCCTCTGTAAAGCATGTTTTTCTTCCTGTGCCACTGCAACTGACTACTTCAGAAGAGAAATAGGACCTGCTTGGATTTATAGCACAATTAGATGCTCAATATCAAATTCTGACCCAGGGGATGTCAATGGAAAAAGTCTACCTACTCAGCCCCAACACCTCAGTTTGTCCTTGAGTTTACAAAGCTGAAGGAATAAAGAGAAACTTCTACTGATCTTGATTTCTCCCAGACATACATAAAAAATCAGTGTAATCAAAACATGTAGCTAGGAAAAAAACCTTTACATTCCTTAGCTAACTTAAAACAAGAACAGTTAAAGGTTCTAGTTTATTAACATCAGACGCACAAATTTTGAACAGTCTCATACAAACATTTTCACAAAAAAGTATAAAGCATTTTTTAATTTGAATATTCACAATAAATATCACCATCCTTTCAAATCTTCTATATGTCTGCTATTCTAAATTTTAATAAGTCTGTGAAAATATATTTGCATAACTTTCTTTTTTCATTATGCCAAAAAAGAGAGAGAGATTACTTCAGTACTTGCCAAAAACATCAGCAGTTGTATTACATCTCAGTGTAAAGGTTTGTCAGGCTACACTTCACAAAAAAAGCTCTTTGAAATTCACTTATTTTCTTTTCCCTTTCAATGCATTAGAATAAAAAATGGTTTAAACCTGCATGCCATTATTTTAGAGCTAAACAGTTAAATGTTTTATACAGGAACATCAAAACCATATATGCTTCAAACACCCAACATTTTTTTAATGGCTTTCAGATAAAACAATTTATTTATGCAATTAACAACAACATGCAATTTCTAATAATTAGCCGATAATAGTTATCCACAAAGTACTTTATAGAATTGCCTTCTGAACTGCATTCATTCTGTAGGGAACCACTGAAAATTAGACTATAAAATTGCCAGAAAATGTACTGCATTAACAAGAATTTTCTGTATTTTGTTTTCCCTACAGATTTATGGACTTGGATATTCGTAAACATTTGTTTTCAGGGAAAGACACCAGGTCCAATCACCTCACATTTATAAAAAAAAAAAAAATGCAGCAGCATTTTCTGAAAGATTATATTTAAAGCAACTTTTTCATCAAAAATACATGATAGAGTATCTATGTTTTGCCCTTAAAAAAATAGCCATTAGTTTGTTCTAAAATTATAGTAAGTTTGGGGCATTTTAATGGCTTTATGACTATTGCGCACTTTGAGACTGCACTTTTGAGCTTTCCCTGACAAAAAGTGTCTAGAAACAGTATGTGAAAGTTCAAGCTTCCACCTGATTTGAGACTTCTGGACCTAGAGCTGAAGCACCTTGCCAGTTTATGATAAAGCCAAGAAAAGTTGGGAGCAGGTTTAGGTGGGACAGTTGGATGCCCTCAGTTCAGTTTAAACAGCTTAATTTAAAATAATAGTCACAGGTTCCATTTTACAAAAAAGTCCAGGCACACAAGCCTGCTACCATCTCTTTCCTCTTTTACACATAAGTTACAGAAGAATTAGGCTATTCCTCTGACTTCTATTGGCACAAAGACACTTTTGAAAAAAACAAAAGATCTTTTTTGTGGTTCTTCTTTTAGGTATGGCTAATGATCTGAATAAACTCTAGAAGGAAAGGGCCAAAGGGCCATTATGTGACCTTGATAAGCTATTATCATTAAAGGACAGAAACATTTTGAAAATCACATTGAAGTATTTATCTATATGTGGATAAACAGATTTTGTTTTCTGTGCTTTCAGGTATCTACGTCTCTGATCTATCTGGACTTTTGTAACTTACTTCTAAGCAGGGCTCTGAGTGTTGCCTGTTATACAACTGGGTGTACTGTAGATCAGCCACAACACGGGGGGGGCGGGATATGACAAATAATCATTCTACCAACATGTTTTCTTGTTTTTAAAGGATATGCTAATCTAATAACATTGCAGACTTTGAAGAAAATACTTTATTTATTTATACGAGGACAAAAGAAAATATTTTTTAAGCGCTTGTGCTGTTGTGCGCCTGCCAGCTCAGGAAGGTGGTGAAATACCATCCAGCCTTAGAAAGAACGGCTCAGACAAAGCCAATAAAAGCAGGTTAATAACATAAAATTGAAAGTTAAGCTTTACTTTGAAGACAACAGGGAATAGTGATGAGCTGAGGTAGCTATTAGGAATAAGTCTCAAAGTGGTTCCAATTAACGCGAACTTTCTCTGCCTTAGAAGATGTGTCTTCTGACTATATGACAAAGATTCTCAGAATGGCTAGTGTAGAAAGTAGCAACAACTACGAAGCAGGACCTGAGGGTAAAAAGATGGGACACACATACATCTAATCAGAAAGACAAAAGAAAGGGGAAAAATGAAATTAAAATCTTTGAAAAATCATAGTGAGAGTATTTTAAAGTTTAAGAATGAGCTGACAAATGTAGAGACAAAAGTAAAAAGGCAAATGGTATTTAGTCAGTAGAATTATAGCTTATAACCATACATGCATTCATCTTGTGGACTATTAATTTTGAAGATATCTTCTTTGTGCATTGACAATATTCGTGGTTCTTCTGACAATGATCAGGACTAATCTGGCTTTCAGCAAAAGGAACAAAAGTCAAGATATTCTGAAGAGGAAGTTCCCCCACTAGTCTGGGAGTTGCCATCATTTCCTCTCACTTGAACCATATAAACATGCTTTGCATGATAACCTTCACATTCTTCCAACAACTGCTCTATTTTCCTAGTTGATATCACAGCTGGGAAAGTCTCAATGTGTCTGTGAGTTCTTGGGACTCCCAGAGCTTGTGCAGATTCCTTCTGAAAGTATTTCTGAATAACTCCTGTGTCATTCAAGTGCACTTACTTTTTAATTTTCTAAAACTAAAGGTCAGTTATAATACAAAAAGGCAGTATTCAAGTTCTGTTTAGACTTGGCCAATAACTGGCAAACTGAAAAAAGTCCTGAAACCAGAAATCTGCTTCCATGATATGCACCATACTTCGTTCCTAGTCAGTACACCAATGCTATCATCTATGACCACTAACCAAACAGAATGAACTAAATGTTCAGGCCTTTTACCTGTGTAGTAAGTCTTCCTCGTGGTGGTAACTCTAAAACACTTCTGTGTTCTCACAATTATCTTTCATAGAAGATAGAATTCATACTGACTACCTAGGGGCCTAATTTAAGCTCCTTGCTCCTATAAATCACACCAACACAATAGTTAGCTCAAAGGAGAGTGACTTTCAGCATATAACCAAGGTGCTAGTAGCTGCTCTTTCACAACATATACTTTCCTCGTTACCTAAGCAAGGAGTTCAATATTCTAATTTAGGCATCTGAGTACTTGTCTAAATGAGGCAATATAAATATTCTTTAATCATCTATGCAACCATAGTTCTGTCATTGCTCTAAGTTTCAGCAAAAGCTGGGACACCAGATTTTAAATTCTCGTATAGTCCATCCAGGGCAGATGCAATTCTGTACCTCTGAAGTTCAGCTTCAAAACTTCCTGTGGAACTCCAGAGTGAGAGATGAGGTCAAGGGTTTTACATTTGGTCCAGTCTGTCCTCACAAGACTTCCCAGTACCAATTTCCCTTCCGAAGCTAGTTGCTTAAAAATCCTCCAAATATGAAAATCACTTCACACCTTGTAAAAAAGCCATTGTGATCACTTATATATGCCACGGATCTATGGTATATTTTCTCTCTGACCTAAATTGGGGATAAGATTACTTGATAAGGCAGAAACAGTGTAGGAGAAAAAATGGTGGGACTACTGAGCTCTTTCCTTCCTATTTGCAGACATATGTATGCGTTAGCATGCAGTACTCTCACAAGAAGACAAGAGAGAAGGGTAGCTATGATGCACCATCCGGACTAACTTGCCTACCACTTATCTTTTATGGAGCTGTCCCTTTTATTTCATTAAGAAATATTCAGAGAACATCCCTTTTTGCCTAGCATGATAAAATATGCCTTCAACTTTTTTACTGACAGCTTTTAAAAGCATTTATTTAGTTAGTAATTCTTCCTGTTTCTAGTCCCAGATTTATGTATAAAACTGCTTTGTTTTTTCTGGTTCTCCTTGAAAAAATAACTAGGCAGCTGATCCAATATAAATAGTTTGAGCAGCCAGATACACTATCCATTTTGGCAGATACAGTAAATGAATAACTGATAATTTTACTCATATACATAATGTTTTCTTCTTCTAAAGTAGATTTTTTCAGACTTTTTACCCCCATATTAAAGTTGGCATGCCTTAAGTAAAAACTAAACACATATCCCTCTTCCCATTCTGAATGGTATCTTTCAGCAGGAAGAATTTGTTGATCAAGGTAAAAAATATCTTTCCTGACAGAGCTATCATCGCACAGTGGCATTTCTACCATTCCACGTTATGCTTGGCCTTATGACAGACAAAGAAGTCAAACAAGTAGCGGATGTTGCTTATCTCTATACTCTGTACCAGAATTCAAGACATAATATAAAGCATTAATTTCTAATGAGTTCAGGATCAGTATCTTTAATCAGACTAATTATTATAGCAATTTATTCTAACTAGTATAGCAACTACTAGTGGAAGAGCAAATGTAGGTGAAAAAACCCTCAGTAAATAGATGGATCTGCTTTCTTTGTCTTCCCCTTAACACAGTCTTGCACTAAAACCCAGTGCTATCAGGTATTATCTTGAATGTTACACAATAGGATAGCAAGATATCTTGCCTGCTTCTGGATTAGTAGACATATCCTAAAATGAAAAACAAAGGGTAGAGATTTTCTCTTTCCCCAGTCAAGTGCTAATTTACATTTCTTAGAATCTCTTTTGGTTCCCAAACAATATATTCTTTCATCACAATGCAACATGGCGCAGAATCCAAAACCTCTACTCCTTATTGATAACTGCTTTGATTCACCTCATGTGAATTAATCTGTTCTGATTTTAGTTACTACAGATTGTCATTCCTATGTCATCTGAATCTGAATATAAGGAAGACAGCAATATAGTTTCTTTCAAAACTCACTTACTCTTGAAAAACCAACTTCTGTGCTCAGATAACCACAGTTTTACACAGAACGCTTCAAATTAAAATTGTTGCTCATGATCAGCAAATTGCAGGACATGAGTTTTTAGAGATTCAGTACTGATTTAGGCCCTAATCCTTTTAAACGGATGCACACAAGTTTGACTTTATGAAGGTGACACACTTCAGCCCTGGTACAATACTGTTCATGATAACACACTTTGATATCTGAGCCTGGTTTACCAGGTCCAGTAGTGAATAAATAACTGTTCAAGTCAGCCTCTTGTACAGTCACACTACTTTGTGAAACAGGTAATATTTAATGTATCTGTTCAAGGAATGACATGTGAATATGCTGAAGAACAGCTGATAATCTTCCATTACATGGAGTTTCTACCACAAAGTAATAAAATTTCCACTTTAGGTAAAATAAATAAATGACATCCAGAGTTTTAAAAGTAAGTACAGTTCATGATAAGAAAATCTAAATCAACGACTTATTGCTTATGGATTACTAGTTGAGATTTGTAATTAAAAAAAAAGATGGGGAAAGTAGTAGATAGAAGATGGGTTACAAATGCAATTAAACTCTTTTTAATTAACCATTTTCTTTTAATTCCCTTCTATCCTCCTCCATAAAGAAAAGCAACCTTTTTCCAAGCCTTGCTCCAGCCAAAATGAAAAATCTTAGACAAAACCAAATTATCAGATTAGTCTTTGGGTGTTTCAGTCATGGTAGCCTAAGGCAGGGAGGGAATAGTTCATTCCTTTCTTCAGAGCACTTCTGCCTTCAGAGTGAATATAGCTTTCCATGTTACACTGTTGTTCCTAGTTCTTATACACAGTCATGTAAAGTGAGAGCCTCAAAAAAGAAAAAACCTGTTAATTCAAGTCTCTGTATCTAGCTCCATTGTACAAGGTAGCTGTATTTTCATTTCCAAGATGACCTCTGCAATATCAATCTGATAGTCTTTCATGACCAGAAAAGTGGCTCGGCAGATGAGGGAAGAGTGTGGACGTTTGTTTATATTGACTTTAGCAAGGCTTTGAATACTGTCTCCCATAACACTCTCATTGACAAACTGATGAATTACAGAGCAGGTAAGTAGGACAGTGAGGTTGTCTGAAAACAGGCTGAACTGCTGAGCTTGAAGGGTTGTGATTGTTTGCATGTAGTCCGGTTGTAGGTCAGTCACTAGTGGTGTACCCCAGGAGTAGATACTGGGGCCAGTACTATTAATATCTTCATTAATGACCCAAATGATGGGTCTGAGTGCACCCTCAATACTGATGATACAGAACTGGAAGGACTCAGTGATATGCCAGAGGGCTGTACTGTCATTCAGAGGAACTTTGACATGCTGGAGAAATGGGCAAACATGAATCTCATGAAGTTCAACAAAAGGAAATGAAAAGTATTCCCCTGGTGAGGAATAACCCCAAACAGCAGTATATGGTGGGGCCAACAAACTGGAAATCAGCTTTTCAGAGAAGGACTTGGGGACTCTGGTGTACAGGTTGACTAGCAAAGTGCCCTTAGAGGAAAGAAAGCCAAGAGCCTCCTGGGTAGCAGGTAGCAGGTAGAAGGAGGTGATCCTTCACCTCTACTCAGCTCTAGTGTGAAAGAAACATCTGGAGTGCTGGCCCAGTTCTGGGCTGCCCAGTACAGGAGAAACATGGACATACTGGAGGAAGTAAAGTGAAGGATCACTAAAATGATTCAGGGCTCCGAGCACCTGCTACATGAGGAGAGTGTGAGAGAACTAGGACTGTTTGTTTAGACTACAGAAGGTTCTGAGGGGATTTTATAAATATCTGTTAATACCTGAAGGGGAAGAGGCCGTGAAGAAGACAAAACCACACTCTTCTCAGTGGTGCCCACTGAAAGGGCCAGAGGTAATGGGCAAAAACTGAAATATATGAAATTACACTTGAACATAAGGGGAAAAAAAATATTTTTTTTTTATTATGAGAGTGGTCAAACACTGGACCAAGCTGCTCAGAGAGGTTGTGGAAATATCCTTGGACACATTCAACACCTGATTGGACAAGATCCTGACTAAGTAGCTCTAGCTGACCCTGCTTTGAACTGGAGGGTTGGAGTAGACCTTCCCACCTCAACTATTCTGTGGTTAGGTATGGAAACCTAGATATGGTCTTAAATGTATCTTGTTCATCTGTCATAGAAGACATGCTCATGGACTTTTATTTTCAGTCACATGGTTTCTCTTATTCACATGACTTTCCCTTATTTTCAATCACATGAACTACCTGGACTTGTGCAAAGCATTTTACACTGTCCCGTATGACAACCTTGTCTCTAAATTAGAGAGACATGGATTTGACAGATGTACCACTTTGTGGAAAAGGAACTGGCTGGATGGCCGCACTCAAAGAGTTGTGTTCAATGGATCGATGTCCAAGTGGCAAAGGGTCGGTACTGAGACTGGTGCTGTTGGTGACATGGACTGTGGGGTTGAGTGTACCCTCAGCAAGTTTGCCAATGACACCAAGCTGAGTGGTGCAGTCAACATGCTGGAGGGAAGGGATACCATCCAGAGGGACCTGGACAGGCCTGAGAGGTAGGTCCATACAAACCTCATGAAGTCCAGCAAGGTCAAGTGCAAAGTCCTGCACATGGGTCGGAGCGATCCCAGTCACAAACACAGGCTGGGTAGAGAATGGATAGAGACCAGCCCTGAGAAGAAGGACTTGAACCCTCAAGCTGGTGGATGAGAAGCTCAACGTGAGCCAGCAATGTGCACTCGCAGCCAAGAAATCCATCTGCATCCTGGGCTGCATCAAAAGAAATGTGGACAGCTGGTTGAGAAAGGTGATGCTGCCGCTCTACTGTGGTGGGACCCCATCTGGAGTACTGCGTCCAGCTCTGTGGCCCCCAACATAAGAAGGACACGGACCTGTTGGAGCGGGTCCAGAGGAGGGCCATGAAGATGAACTCTTCTACGAAGACAGGCTGAGAGAGCTGGGGTTGTTCAGCCTGGAGAAGAGAAGGCTCCGGGGAGACCTTATAGTGGTTTTCCAGTACTTAAAGGAGTCCTACAGGAAAGATGGGGAGGGACTCTTTATCAGGGAGTGTAGTGATAGGACAAGGGGTAATGGTTTTAAACTGAAAGAGGGTAGATTTGGATCAGATCTTAGGAGAAATTCTTTACTGTGAGGGCTGTGAGACACTTGAACAGGTTACACAGAGAAGCTGTAGATGTCCCAGCCCTGGAAGTGTTCAAGGCCAAGTTGGATGGGGCTCTGAGCAGCCTGGGCTAGTGGAAAGAGTCCCTGCGCATGGCAGGGGGGTTGGAAGTAGATGATCTTTAAGGTCCCTTCCAACCCAAAACATTCTATGATTTTCAAGTTGTTCTCAGATACATTTCAGTTATCTTTGATAGGACTGTATTTTTCATTTTTTCATGAGGCCTGCTTCTATTTAGAGTTTTCTTCTAGTTTCTTTTTGCTTCCTTCCACTGTTTTTTACCTGCCTTTGAAAGTCTAGTGCATATCCTTTTCGTTGCATTCCTGATAGTTTCTTTTTGCTTTTTAAAATGTTTACATCTAAACTGTATCTTTCTTTTCATTTACATCTGTTTGAAACTGATAGCACTGACCTTGAATAAATTCACTGCTTGCTAGAAATCTCATATTTTATTACAGCTTTTCTTTTTTGTCTCCTCTGTAACTTTTCTCTTTCCCTGTCTCATTCTACTACATCACTATTTTTCTTTTTTTTTTTATTTTTTAAATTTGTGTCCCTTCAACTCTCTCCAGCGCGTGATTAAAGTCTAAGGAAAATAATTCAGGAACCGTCAAAAACTAAAGGAAGAACTTGTTTTTCCTAAATCTGTAGTTCAGGGACTTGGAATAAGCACTCAGCAGAAGATGGAACTCACAGTTATCCAAATCTCTCTGAGAAGGGGCAGAATTTCTTCCTGCTTAAGAAATTATCTCTGTTCCTCCCACCCTTCTCAAGACAGAGAAGTGACAGACTATAGTCAAGATGTAAAATCAGTGATGTAATTTCAACAAGCTTCCATACCACTGTGGAGAGGAAGACTACTATGGAGAGGAAGCTTCCTGGCCACCATGAAGCACTAGAAAACTTACCAGAATTTCTCTTTAAGTAGCTTCTAAATAAATGATGTATTCAAATACTAATAGAAATAATAGCAATAATTAGTTCTAATAATAAAATATTGCACCTTTTGGTTAGTTTACAAAAAATTGAGTTTTCAGCAATAAAAAAAATCAATGTATCTTCTCTCTGTTCTTTTCAGATATTTAAAAAAGGGATAGACATAGTGCTTAGAGATATAGTTTAGCAGTGGTTTTGGTCAGAGTTAGGTTGATGGTTGGACTGGATGGTCTAAAAGCTCTCTTCCAACCTAGGCAATTCTATGATTCTGTGATTGTTCTAAATAACATGGTTATTTTGGGCTGATGTACACGTGCAACCACTGCTGGAGTGCTACACCCTGAGGGGAATGCTCATGGAGACACCGTGTATCAAGCAAGACTATCTTAAAATCAGTTCTCAGGTTTTGACACAAATCTGGATTAAATGAGTTTACTCATAATTTTTTTAATTATTCCATAATTAAAATTATAGAATATATTTAAGACTTACTCCTTGCTAGTGCCTTCAGATACACAGCACAAATCATCACCTAGTAGCAGATTTTTAAATATGCACAGAGGTGAGCTCTATGAATCAAAGATAAAAATCTGTCCCTTACTTTTCCTACATTGTTTATTACTGTCTTTGTTGGATTTAACGAAAAAGCCAGTAAATAATGCCGTAACTGCAATTACTTCCTTGTTCAGCTCATCTTTGACGTTAGAAAAATTAGTTAGAGGGCTTTGTTCTTTATCTTCTACCACAGCTGCTTTTGTTTATGCCTTGTAATGTCACTGTGTACTAAGTGTCTAACACTTTTGGGCCTGACAGAAATGTGGAAGAAGAAATGCAATGTAATACGGTACTGTTACTTTAACAACTGCACTTAACATAATGTTTCTTTTAGAAATGGATATTCACCTTTCTAGTAAGACAAGGGAAAATCTCTGACTTTGCAAAAATGTTACAACTAAAAGAAAACACTCACAGAAAATGCAGCATTTCACAAAACACAGGAAACACAGTCAGAAAATTACATACAACCTACAATACCTTTATAAGAAACCACAATAGCCTGTGTAAGAAATAGATGTTTAAGGCTGCAATCATTAGCATGATGACACACTAATGAATGCCATAGAAATGGAGTTCAAATAAGGTAATTTAGATGGCTGGCATTGTACACTAAGCTGCAAAGCTAGGATTCAAGGATACCTGGGTGAATTCTCAATATGGCCACCAAGTGCTCATCTGTGTAATATCACTCTCTGCCTCAGTTACCTACCCTGAATACAAAAAGTGGAAAAGTGTAATTCAGTCTTGTTGACTGTCAGATTCAATAAGATTAGGTTGTTTGTATTTGGCAAAATTGAAAATTCCTCACTGCAATCAAAACCCCCAGTTTTGTAAGTGCATTGAACGCTATACTTGGAAAGAACTGTATTTGTGCAGGTGTTACCTGAGGGCTCCACTCAACTGATGTTCTACTAGGAACAAAACTGTAAGATCGCAGAGAACCAACTTGCAGAAATGCACAATTGACCATGCAGCATTCTTCCATGTCCTTTCATCATCCTGTCCAAGTTTCTCCTTTCTAGCCAGATAGGCAATGCTTTTAGTAAAGTAAAATGTGGAGGTCAATGCTGGCTTTTCATCAGTATGGAATTAGCCTCTTTGATAAAGGAAAAGAGGTCAATTAAGAGTGAAATGTGGGAAAACTCCAAAAATGTAACGTGTCAGAACTACTTAGTACAGGGTTGAGTTTTACATGTGTTTCCAGATTTTTTTAAAAGACCAGGGCTAAGAAGTAAGAAATAGAGCAGTCATTTTGTGAAAAACGTTCTCTCACTAGTAATCTGTTCTTTCTGCCCTTACCAGTTGCCTATGGGAATTATTTTAATGCATAACGGATGTTTGATTTCCCTCACTAGAAATAACAGGTTTGTCACCTGTAGTTCTCACTGTGCATATCTTCAAAAAGATTGTATTTGCAATGATATTAATATACCATCAATTAATATACCTTCAATGCTTAAGAAATCAGATTAGGAATTAGGCTCCTAAATACACTTGTAGAACATTAGGTAATTTCTTAAAATAAAGAAAAGACAATTTACTGATAAAGCAGTAGTAGTGGTAGTAATGATGATGATGATAATAATAATAAAACCCAGTGATAATAATAATAGATAATACAGATAATAATAATAGATAAATAATA
>VXBO01008283.1:0-12135 GCA_013400135.1 Rhinoptilus africanus | reverse complement strand
TGTGGAGAAGACAAAAGGAGAGGTAGTGGAAAGAGAGAAAGACAGACGTAAGTTTAATGAAAACATCAGGGCATGCAATAAAACGAAGTCATCCATTGATGTTCTTCCCCATAACCTTTTCCTGTCCTTATGCACACCCCCCCCTCATTATGTGCTTTTCATGCTATCAGTAGGCTGCAAGCAAGTAAGCTCTGACAGTTTATTCTATGCTTGCAAATATATATAATAATAAGACATAAATGCAGCAACAAATTGATAAGAGAATAACCATAAGAAAAACAGCCTGCAGCTTCTACCGCAAGCTCTGGAAAGTAGTGGGCACATCTTAGTCTCTCCAAACACAACTGAAGGTATTTGCTATGTTGCTGAAGTTAAGCATTGATTATGTACTGCCTATGTCTCACATCAGCCTTCCTCTACAGTTTTACTGGTAAGTAAATTGTTGCTGTGTGAGCCATAGAACTATTTGTCTTTCAGACACTAAATTAAATGGTGCACTTTCCTATACCAATTTAAATCATTTCTAACCCCAGTAAAAGCCGTGATCTGACTTTTGTAGAAGGACAGAGTTAGGCCTCTTGTCTTTTCCAGTTCAAAAGAGAAAGTTATATGGCCTTCCCAGTGCACCAATAGTTTCTGGCATGTTGCTAGTCTACTAATTTCATCTCTGGTGCAGCAGAAATGTTTCCCTTAAACTTGAAGCCAATGTGTCAATAATCTCAGATTTCTTAATAATAAATGGATTCCAGACTGGATCTATAACATCTAAAACATATATAGTGGTGTGGAAGACCCTTAAGTGTTTCAAATGATACCACGGCTACTGGAGTGATTTCATTTCTGCTCAGAAAAGTGTTGCTTGTAGTCACTCAAGACCTCTCATATATGCTCAGTTTACAACTACAGTGTTGTACTTTCTGATTATCAGTACTTCGGTCTGAATTTCCACATTTTCACATCCTCACAAACAATAAAGCTTACAGATGCCAAACCAGGTCTCTTGTTCCAGCTGTGCAAATCCATCAGCTACACTTGGGCAACTTAAATTGCCTTTAATGGCAGTGTAATGTAAACAATGCTATTGCCAATGAATAAGAAAAAACACACACACACACGAAAACCACAACAAAAAACCACACCAAGTCCAATGTCTCTTAGGCACATTGGCTCTGTGTGAGTTAAATATTTTTCTTACTGATGCCAGAAGAGATAACTAAATAAATGGAGAATAGAAATATTTCACTTTGATATTACATATCACATCAACTTGCTATAGAAAAGAATCAAATGAAATTAAACTATGTTGGTTTTACAATATAGTACTGAATTTCACTCTCAATATAAATAGCCAGCTTATTGCATTATGTAGTATTTCCTCAGTATGCCTACTGAAGAATCTCCAGCCAAAGATACTGCATCTGTACACTTCATCATACAAAAGGGTTTATTTCCAAGCTAATTAGAAGCCATGCATTATCCATTTCGTAACTGGCAATACATATTTAATTATTATTTTGTAGTGTTGTATTCATTGTGATGGAAAACATTGCTTTTTTTATAATAATGGAAAGGTTTGGGCTGTGTATGTATGATACTTACATTATTCCACTGTAATTTAACATTAGTTCAATGAACAGCATTGCTGTCTTTGCATTACTGTTTGGATTTTATTGTTCAAGAATGTCTCCATGCGAATATGAAAATGACAGGAGACTTTGTTTTTACTGTATTGTCTTGGGAATATACCTAGAAAAACTGCAGGTGTTTTTCCGCCTTGTGGTATTAACAGCCCTGAACTAGGCAACTAAAAATTAAAACCAATTCCTTCCCAGGTAGGAATAAATAACCTTTGGGTCCCCTATCCAGGCTGAGTACTCTGAATTGTGATGCACAATACATTGTATGTGTGGAGGATAAACAGTAGAGGGAAAGATAAATACAGTAATAGTAACTAACAGATTTCTTCAATGCCTAGAAACCTGACTAGTAAAAGCTTTAATGATGAAAAATGTTAAAAAACCCAGGTGCTGACCAAGAAGCCATGAAACTCTACATTTGGAATTTGCATGTCTTCCAAGCTAACTTCTTAATTACCTCTCACATTGTCAATACTTAAGCCTCTTCTGGATCTAGCTCTAGAATCGACAGATACAATGGGAACTGGCTACTCCAAGACTCCATGTCAGAATGTCTGAGAGGGTACAACAAACCTAAGTTAAAATTCCTTGACTATGCCTGCACATCTCCTAATGGATATTTCTTCAACCTGTCCTTAAGCAAGCAAACATCTGATGATTCATATATCAAGTATGAGGCAAATTCACAATGTAATTCATAACAGGTAGGGTAATGAAGAAGGAACTGTCGGAGACAGCAAATCGTGCATTCTGAGAACAAGAATGTGACTTAGCGCCACTCTAGTCAGTGCCTCCCTCCTTTTGAGTTTCCTAGATATTGGTTTTTTCCCTGGAGTCAGCTAACCAAAACACCAAAGCATTTATTGCAAAACTAAGTGGAAATAATTTGTTTCTTTTACACTAGCGCTACTGTAAAATACAAAATAGAAAACAGTCCAAAATAGAAAACAGCAGAATAACATGGGCCTACAGCATCCCTCACTTCTCTGTCACCTCATGAGAATTTATCAAAGCTATCCTTAAAAGATCAACGTAAAAATTTTGCACTAACTTAAATCTCATAGCACTGAATTTTACATCTTTTGTTTCATTTCTATCCATGTGTGCAAAGTTTTTTTATATAACCAAGGACAGCTGACAGTTTTCCCTCTTTCATCTCCTTGAGACGAAACAAGCCAAAAGCTTTCCATCTTTTCTCAAAGTACAAATTTCCTAGAAATTGAGACAATCTTGTTGTAAACTAGTTTGTCTAGTCTGATTTTGTCTAGTCTGTGTATGTCTTTTGTGCAATACTCAAAACTACATGCATATCAGCTAAGGCATTTTTTTCCAGTTCTGAGAAGAGTGAAGGAAATACTGCACATCATGTTTTTTAGAAGCCAGTATCATATGTGTTTTTCTGCAAACTATATGACATTGATGAGTTGGATTCAGCTTATCTTTATCTGATCCCTAAGACTCTTTCTCCATTGCTACTCATTAACCAATCCTCTTCCATTCTGTCATTTCTATTGCAGATTATCCCAAAATGCATTACTTCCCTTGAATCCCTTTTGAACTGCATCCTGGTTTTTTGTCACACAATTTTGCAAAACCACTTCTGAATTCTAACACCATTCTCCAATGTACTTAAGAATGTCTAGGAGATTGATTTCAATTTCATGTTTAACAAGTAGTTTTCATAGTGGCAGTCATAGAGGCATTAGTTATTATATGAAATACAGTAACCCAGGTGCTATCTGCAGATGAAATACGGTATCACAATTCTATCACAAGGACAGGAAGTCCTCTTCCACTTCTCTTTTGAAGGAGCTGTGGTGGTAATTTAGGCCACTGCCAGAGTGAGATACTTGCAAGCGGGCCTCTTTCACCACCTCCAAAACCTAGGCTTTGAAAATCTAGGTGTCTACTCTCCTTTCTTGCCCCTGACAAGAGAATTTGCCTTTTTACTTAAGTGCTCCTCCTTGTACTTTGATGTCTGTGTTCTGCAGTTATCGTATTTACCATAGATGTCAGTTATCTTGAGAGGAAAAAAACCCAAGGGTATCTAGATTAATTATGAGTAGATAGTTAATTTATTTGACCAGATATGCTGCACACCATTAATTATGTTATCGCTGTGTGCAAATCCATGTTATTAAATATTCATTACTTCTAACAATTTACAGTGTGCTGAGCTTCATATTTCAGTATAACTCATCAACTGAACAATAAGAACTTGCTTACTTTAAGCTACAAACACAATTCATATAAATAGATACAATCATGAGGATTCATTAATAGAACAAGAGTTTCTGAACCATACGAAAATAAAAAATAGCTGTTTCATGAAGGCAGCACCTGATGTGGAAGTATTCATGACTTTGTAAGGCTATGTACTAAGCTGAAATTCCATTAATTTTTAAATAAGAGGGTCAAATTATTTCCTGACTCCACTGAAGTCAATGAAGCTAACTGTATATATCTGAATGTGGCAGAATTTGACTCCATTTGATGAAGCAATTTATATAAACACAGATTCTTTAGTGCTAGTCCAATATCATCATGGCAAATTCTTCACTGGCACTTTTTATAGTCACAAGAAATTAACACTGATAAGCAGTAACGCAGGTATTGATATGCCCAATATACAACATAAACAAACATCAGTTTGAACAAAGTGCAGTGAGAGAGTCTGCCACAGCTGGAAGTTTCCCTTTGCTGATAAGTTCTTAAAATAAAGATGAGAGAAGAAGCAGGTTTTTACTGTGACTGATAATGTATTTTTTCTGGATGCACTGCTAAACATAGCAATTGGAGTTAATAGGTAACTCATACCCATCCCCTCTAGTGCTAATTATCAATGGAGGAAAGAAAATAACTAATTTAGGATAGCGTATTTGTCTTACTAACCATTACTAGTAGAACAAAGATGCCTAATTCAAAGAATTTTATGAAATAGCTGATGCCACGCTCACCTCCATGTTTTATAAATACAATGGAAAAGAAATATAGTATATATTATTATGAACACTCTGTAAATAGTGAATATGAACATTATGTAAACCATAATATTGTAACAATAAATGCTGATTACTAGATCCCACACAATAGTAGTAGCAGTGCCTTAGAAGCTAGAGTAACAAAATGTTGCAAATAAATAACTGAATCAGTTGCAACAGGATTGATTTTAAGGTGAGACTTGGATATGAGATATTAATTTAGATAAACCCCCAAGTACCAGCTGAGATNACAGAAATTACACCCTTACCTAAGTATAAACTTAGCTGCTACAAATACCTTAGGAATTCTGCAATTATTGTAAAGGAGGGAACCCTTGATAAATTAAATATTTTCAAGCAGACACTTAAACCACATGCTAATTCAGTTACTTCACTTCTCAAAAAAAGATAAATCCTTCATAGCTCAGTATCTCTGCATCACATTGTAGTGAAGCTGGTAAAGCTAAATATCAAACAGAAATAAGAGTCTTCTTTAACTGGTATTAATTTATTCGGGGTAATCTGGTATTGTGCTCTTCCCTCAGGTGGATTTTGTCTTGGGAACATCTTCATGGAGTTACATGAAGCGGGGAAGGTTTGGCTGCCCCACCTCAATAACCTCATATGAAACCTACAGAAAAGCAGGCTTTAGGTTCACAGGAAAAGGTAATTTTAGAAAGCTGAAAAGGAAAATGGGAAGAGCAACTCATTTCTCTAATAAGAGTTATTATCATTCCAAATATTAGGAGCAGGTAAAAAAAATCTCTTCATCACCTCTGACATGACACCTTTTGAAGTTTATCTTATTTTATAAATAGCTTACCTGATTCAGTCCAGCTTCAGTTCAGTTTTATCGATGTTTTCTTTTTCCATTAGAAACATAGGGTCTAGAATGGAAAACAGTCTTTGAGTCATCACATCCATCCATTTGCCATGGCTATCAACTCTAATACACAAAAAAATTTACCTAGCTCCCTCTAAAAATCAGTTTGATTTCTTTATCTCACTGCTCTAGCTACAAACAATGCTACTTGTTTTATGGGTAGAATCTCCTTTCATATTTCTGGACTGTATTTATTTATGGTCATTGTACATCCCATACCTATTTTGTGACATGATGGTACTTTTGCTTAAATAACTCTTCTCCCTTCTTTGTCTTGACTGACACAAAATATTTATAGCTGACAGCTTGTATCTTTTCAACCTCCTTATTTCTGGGTGGAATGTCTTTTAGTTTACGTATATTGTGCTTCTCGTGACAATGCTAGTAGTAGCATATCTACACCTTTTCAGTTTGAATTCTTTTTCCTCATCATGAATAATCACAGCTTTAAGCATTATTCCAGGTGAGGTTGTTGTATCCAAACTTTGTTGCATGTAACATTTCTCCATCTCAAATGGATAAACCTCCACTCACATGTTTTAAAGTAATACTTGTCTCTTTTTTTCAACCACATTATGATTAGCTCATATCCAGAACATCTGGAAAATGAAGTTTAACTCTGCGTTGCTGAAAATCACCTCATTTTTACTATTCAATTCCCAACCCTTGGCTTTTTCTGCATAATCTTCTTTGAGATTGACAGTGTCTCACAACATTTTGCTCTCTGCAGACTTGATTAGTAAAATCTCAGTATTTTCTCTATGTCACACATGAAAATATTAAATAAATTCAGCCCCAAGATCAATCCTTGCTTCTACTAGGGGATCCTTTCTTTTCATAGTTGTCCATTTAGGACAACTTCTGGTAGACTTTCCTGTAACCAGATCCTTAGCTATCTTACATGTCTTGTATTTTCCATCTTCTCTATCTCTAGCATTATTTTCACATGTAGTTCTGCATTTTTTATTTTTTTTTATGTTTTAAAATCTCCAAAGGTTAACTTATTTTATCATGAAGGTTAGTTTGGCAAAATCTGCCTTTGATAAATCTGTGTTTCATTTTATTCTGTTCTAATTTCTTTTTATTTCATAGCTTAACTCACTATTCCTGAAATTTCTTACAGTTGCACCTTTTCTGACAATAGGAAGCTCAGCATTGCAAAGCCCTCCTCCAGCCAACAGATAACATAAACAAAAACCTAGAAGAATATCTTCCTCCTTTTAACCTTTCCCTATTTTTTNTTTCTTACCCCAGCCTTCATCTGAGATGGAAAACAATGAGTTTCTTCAATCTACTGTATCTATGTATATATATTATATAAATTTATATATTATATAAAATATAATATATTTTATACAGCATGAGATGAGTATTTTTGGCAGATTTAGTAACTGCTCTGTTACGACAGAGCTTCCCACTCAGGCTTAGAATTTATCAATATTTTCTTTTCCTCCTCCAAGAAATTCCTGGCAGAAGCAAATCCTAGACCTGTTGCTATGACTCAGTACTGATCCATAACTCTGAAAGATTTCCCATGACAGTTTGACAATGAAAATATGTCAAAGCTTGGCTGTGTTGTCCATAATGTATGGTCAGAAATGATAGCAAAAGCAATTTTATTCACTTTGTAAAGAATAAACATTATAATATACTTACTACTTAGTATACTTGAGTGATACAAAATCTCAGTTGGAGAGAACATTTTAATTAAAAGTAAACCCATTATTATTATTATTACTACTACTACTACTACTACTACTACTACTGCTACTACTACTACTTCTACTACCATTTTTTTCCTCCAACTTGATATTGCTAATTGTTACAGAAACTACAAACACATATAGAATATTTTGCAAAAGTTCTGTCTATTGTTCTCATCATTGTTTGTTTGAACTGTAAAATAACGTTCAGAGAGAAACATCGAGAATGGTCTTATTTCATGAAAGTACTTCAATTTTCATTGGTAGATGAAATCTCTTTTCTTTCTATTATTAAAAATTTAAAATTGATAAGCAAGTCTGGCCATAGTCAAGCTTTCTAATCTGCAGCAATAATCACAATCATTAGTATCTAGCACTTCATAAATATCCCTTTAAGATACTATTTGATATAACATATAGTCTTGTGGGAAACAATCGGGCCACTACTGCTTCAAAAACAGCTAAATGCATTACAATAAATTTGCTTTCTCTGGGATGCTGAATTGGAAACCTATGAGATGTTGAATAAGAAAACTGATATCACTGCTTATCTGTCCAAAAGCTAGTGGTGTTAGGAAGCCCAGTAATTGAAAAATGGATAGCACTGATATTTGAACCTTTTTATATAACCTTTGAAGTGTAAGCCTTTTGGGGAATAAATTGCTTTTTGTAACAAGAACAATGTCAGATCCCATATTTAGAAACCACGCACTTAATTCATTTTCAGACAGAGAAACTCATGTTGTCTTGTTGGGAAAAACATTGCAAAATGGATTAAGCTTCACCCTGGAGAGATGATAACCTAATATAAATAACTGCAGGCTGATCTTTATTAGTTACTGAACAAATATTGCCAAATAGGACAGGCGACCTTCAATGATGATTGATCTAGGATAAGTCATCAACAGCCTTGTCTCCAGAGAGTAACTTTGGGGCATTTTGGAATTGTACTGCTCTTCTTATTTCAGGGTTGGCACTAACACTGAGTAAGAGTAAGTACATCTTCTTTAATAGCAAGGTCTAAAGCTAATACGGTGGCAGAGTAATGACAACTTAGTCTATGGTGGGCAACTGCTAAGTATCTGCTAGAACTAATCAAACAAAATCGGGTCTTTGTTGAAGATCTGAACCAGCCACAGCTTCCCATGTTCACAGGAGACAGTCTAAACCCTGCTTTTTAGAACCACTGTGAGTATGAATAATTTTTCTTTTAAACCTACACTAGATGAATGAAGTATTATCATTATCTAGATGTCTACATATCCTAGTGCACCAGAACTGGCATCACATGAACTGAAATACTGTCGATTCATTTTGTAACTATTCTTTCCTCAGATTTTCCTTTTTATCCAGGAAGTAAAATTTCTTGGGTTTGAAAGTCAAGCCTCGGATATAATTGTAGCCATATTGATTTGAAAAGCCATTGTGTTCCAATGAGGATCAGTAAGAAGTCCCATTTACAAACAGTCTTTAATTATATTTGCTGTAATAATATGCCATGGTTTAATGCCAGACAGCAACTAGGACCACACAGCTGCTCGCTCACTCCCCCCAGCTGGGAAGGGGGAGAGAATCAGAAGAGTAAAAGTGAGAAAAAACTTGTGGGTTGAGATAAAGACAGTTTACTAAGTAAAGCAAAAGCTGCACATGCAAGCAAAGCAAAACAAGGAATTCATTCACCTCTTCCCATCATCAGGCAGGTGTTCAGCCATCTCCAGGAAAGCAATGCATCACATGCAATGCTTACCTGGGAATTCAAATGTCACAAGTTTGAATGTCCCCCCCTTCCCTCTTCTTCCCCCAGCTTCATATGCTGAGCATGGCATCACATGGCATGGAATATCCCTTTGGTCAGTTGGGGTCAGCTGTCCTGGCTATGTCACCTCCCACCATTTGGTGCACTCTGACCGAGCGTACTCACTGGCAGGGCAGTGCGAGGAGCAGAAAAGGCCTTGACTGCTTGGCAACAACCAAAAACATCAGTCTGCTACCAACACTATCCTCATCCCAAATCCAAAACATAGCACTATACCAACTGCTTGCAAGAAAGTCAACCCCCATCCCAGCCAAAACCATGACATAATATTAACTGATAAACAATATTGATACTATGAAGAAGTAACACAAAACACTACTTGAGAACTCATAATAAAAAGGTATACATAAAGAGATGTATGGACATGACTGAAAAAAATGAAAAGAGTAAATATCTGCCAGTGGAATTGCAGAGCACATACCATGTGCTAATATACAAAGATTCAAATCAAAAACAAAAAATCTTGAGTATTAGCAACAAAAAGACAGAGAATACTGGAATATTAGTTTTATCACACACAAGTACTTTTAATATTTGCACAAATAAACTATGCACAGCTTATCTGTGCAAAAGCCATTTTGAAAGCAAATGATACCTGGTCAGCTGAAGACAACTTTCAATAAACTGTGGTTTCTATATAAGGAGGATTAATTAAAAGGTAGGGAGTCATATTCTTAGGAATCCTTGCTTGTGGAAGTGAGATTTGATAGTTGGAAGAAGGAAAAATCAGAATTATTAGCTCTAATTACAAAGTGCCTCTGCATAAAAATAAAACACCCCTGCATTGTTGAAATACTCTTTACTTGCACAGCACTAGGCATATTCACAATTTTGTGCACCTGCAGAGTAGCAGCAAAAAATTTGTTTTCCAGAAAGTAGTACGATACCGATATGGGAGCCTTTATGCTATATTCTACTCTAATTTGAATGCTTTGATTTTGTTTCAGTGAGTAAACAGCAATTTCACTTCCTTCCGGCATCAACACTTGCAGGCTTATTTCTTTCATCAGTTATCCTCTTAATATTTTTTTACCTTGGTCAGGTGATAAAAGGTTTTGTCTGTGATTTTTTTTTCTCCTTTATGAAACAATTATTTCTCTTTTGAGATTTTAAAAATCACAGAACAAGGCTTTAATTGTCTAATTGTTTCTTCATACTCATATGAAACGCAGTGTAAGAACCTTCAGTAATGTTTTTCTCATGTAATGTATGAATTATCCACAGAAGATGGAACACTAGAAAGACAAGATTATTTGCCTGGTGGTAATAGAGAAAAATATTTCCAGTAGAAGTTATTACTTCTAATGTAAAAAAGCCCCCTAGGAATTAGGAATACTGAAGTAAAGTGCTTAATAATACCCCTTCCAGTGCCAAATTCAAGTCCAGTGTTATTCCACCAATTAATTTATAAACTTCTAGATGAGAACTATGACTAAAATTATTTCCTACATTAAAGAAGCAGTTTGGGGGGTTTTTGTGTATCTTTCTGATATATTTGTTTATCAAGAGACCTTTAAAATCTCCAAATCTGTTTCCTTAATTTCTCCTTCATCCAGTATTTTGTCAATGTCTTCCTTTACCAATATTCACCCCATTGATTTTGATTAGTATCCTTTTTTCCTTTTACATGCACTGCTTTATATTCCATGTTGTCTTTTGTGTACTAGTACCACCCATGCTCTTCTAACATTCTCTTCGTCCTTTAGACATGAGTATGCCATATGAATCCCTGACGGTGTTTGCTTGCTTCTTCAAGAACTGTTATTGTGAAGTTAGTGAAAAAGGTCAGGGTGATTATTTAGTGGGAAAAATCGAATCTGCTGGAACTTTATTGCTTTCCTCCAAGAAATCTGACTTATTTATGACATAAGGCATTTTAGGGCACCTGATAGGACTTACTTCTTTTTTTATGATACTTCTGCCTTTGTGCAAAATTGTGCTATAAATGATATTGACAGTGTCATACAGTACTACTGTATTGTTTTTAAGTTGCATTGTTTCAGCAATTTATAGTCAAACAAACCAAAGTTGTGACTGTCTGCCCTACTTGCAAAGTTGCAGGGACTTGTCTTAAATTTTTCAAAATACGTTAGAGAAACAGCGGAGGAAAGTTTAGCATAGCTTAAGGAAAGGTGCACTTTTTCTTCCAGCTTGAATCCATAGCTCTCAGAATAGATGTAATATAGACAGGCGTATAACTGTGTAGGGATAATCTTATGATTGGGATATTTTTCTTAATAGACTTAGTAGACAAGCCCATTGGCCACAGTACCCCAAAGAGTTGCCTGACAAGTGCAATAAACTAGACACTCTTCTCAAAAAAGAGATGAGAACATCTGAATTGTCCACTCCATAAAAGATATTAGGTAAAAAGTAGAGGCTGGTTCTCTGACCCCAAAAGAAATAAGTAACAGCTACTCGGAGGTTACTGGAAAGGATAATTTGTAGTGCCTCTAGAGGCAGTAATGAGATAAAAAGGTCCTTTAAGGCTCTGTTGGTCAGAATTATCTTCAGATTCTTTTCTCAAGCAGGATTTTTTTTTAACCTGTAACACTGAAATCGATGAAGATCCTTTCCTCTGCATCCCTCAAAGCTGGACAAGTCAGCTTTCTCCCTTGACATTTGCACCTGTCAAACTTCCCCAAATGCCTTTCATTGTACAGCCCCAGATTTTTAACCCCCGTAACAAATCCTCGAGCAAACTATCCAGAGGTTTCATGACTTCTCTTGTGCTCTTGATGGTTACTGCTGTTCAACAGTAGACACTTCGAGAACTTACTCAGGTTACAGTTGATCATACTGTTGAATGCCCAGTACCTCCAGATCTGGAAAAAAAAACCCCCACCCTCCACCAAGTTTGACAAAACTGGGGAAGGATTTCATGACCAAAAAGAACCATGCAGATTACTCGCAGCATAACTGAGTGATCCCTTTTAAGCACTCCTCAGATCTGATTGCTTGGAGAAGTATTTTCATATGCCAGTCTTCTGGTTAAATCCCAGTGACTACCCCATCATTGTTAAAATCAAGATAAACATTTTCAAAGGCAATGCATTTTTGAATAGGTGAGAATAAGATTTTTAAATCTTTTGGGGGGTTTTATTTGTTTGTTTGT
>VXBO01008282.1:2632-13519 GCA_013400135.1 Rhinoptilus africanus | reverse complement strand
AAAAAAAATTAATTGATTATTACTTTTTAATCAATGTATTTCTGCCTTGTACTTGGGGAAAAGATAGAAATTGTTTTCAGATGACTGGGTGATGGAACTGAAATACTTTGTATTCAAACAGTAATTATAAAGTGAAGGAGGAGATCCTCAAAATCACAGTATTTACATACAAGTTTCAAAAGACCCGGTTGAAGTTACTCTGGAATGTAATGGATAGCAGGGGCTTCTGTAACACAGAAAAATCCATAAAGTTCTGGAAAAAATCAAGATACAGAAACATTTAGAAAAGAGACTGGGATGACCCTGATAAATGTCCTTTTGTCAGTTGGAAGTTAACCTAAGGCAAACAATAAAATGTCTAATATGAGATCTAATTAACATAGAATTAAAGGAAGGATATATACAAATATATCATCTCTATGTATTTGAATGTACATGTATGTATAAATATACATAATGAAATATAAAACTATACTTTCATAAATTAGGAACATAAGCTATTCTTAGACTCCAGGGAAACAACATTAAGGATGAGTGATTCTGGAAAGGTGTTCATCAAAATGATCAAAAGGGTTAATGCGAAAACTAAACATAGAAAGAGAGTGAATTAGACCAAGCCAATTTCAATATTTCTTTATTTGATACTGGTATAGCTGTAATTGAAATAGTGTGTTCGTTTCTTATCTCTGCAGATCAATAAGGAGATCTGCAAATTGGAAAGAAAGCAGAGAAGAACCACAAAATAGAGTGGAAGTCTGCTTTTATTGCTGGACTCAAGGGGCTCCATCTGGTTAGGTAAACAGAAAAAGGTTAAAGGTATGACTGGGCCTAAGACAGTCACTCACGTTTTGAACTGCATTTCTAACAGTTATCAATGTCTAAGACTGTTTGCTTTATCATAGAGCTATCTCTAGCAGTGATTCACTAGGCTCTATGACAGCTGAAATGAATCACCCTCCAGAGGAGCCTTTTTCTGACTGCACTGACTACAAAGGGAGCTGAGACAATTAACTTTGGCTAAGCCAATGCTTAAAGTTAACTGAGATGAATTCTGTTTTAAAAGTTCTTACAAGGAGCAGAAGTTTGCTAATAGAAGGCTCTTCAGCTTAGTGAACAGATGTATGAAATTCAGATGCTGAATGCTGAGCAAATGTATTTTCTATCCACCTGGTATCTTAACCATTCTTGATAAGTCTTTCTTCTCCAACTACTGAGGAAAACCGAGGTGATTACACCTCGAAGTATTTCATTTTGGTACTTCCAGTTAGATCAGATCACTTTAAACTATTTAGACTAGAAGTTGTGTGAGTTTTTTCCTTCCCTTTTGCTCTATAAAAGCAGTCTCCCAATGTTCAACAGATTTACAATGCATTGTTATGTGTGCTCCCTTACTAAGAACTTCTATGTGAAAGCAGTAAGGTTTCAATTTGTTACTCTTACCTAAAATAAATAACTTAATTTAAATGAGTGTTGATTTAGTATATTTCTATAGTTTGTGTTTTTCACCAAGCCTTACTACAATGTTCTTCACTTGACTTCAGAGCTCATTTTGAGACTATTTCTCTGGGGATGCATGTAGCAGGCAATACAATATGATACAACAGTATCTGATGCTGCAGTGATTAGATCTGTTACGTCCATGTAGTTCAGTGCCAGTGATCTACCAGCTTTACCTCAGGTACAGACTAGCCACACGGGTACAGTTACTTGTTAATCTTTGTAAGTCTTGTTAGATGAGATCTCACTCTCGGATAATCTCCCTTCTTCTCATTCAGTTATATCCTATGAATTGCAACGTATTAACCACCTTAAAATCTTTATGTGGGCAGAGCTGGGATTAAAGGTCAATGTGGAAGCCTTCACAACTACTTTAGTCCAACCTACTATACCACCCTTCCATACCAAGGGATACTATGAGCTGGCATTAAGTGGAACACCTCTCCCAGAAGCAAAGAGAAAGGATGCTTTGCCTTTTAAAGGAACTCTTTCATTGTCTGCACAGAGAACCTGTACTACTACTCAATATATCTCAGAAAGTAAAGAGATGAGTTTGGCCCGTGTGCCAAGAAAACCTAAGTGTTCTCTTAATCTTCTTATTTCTTGCTTCTGCAGATTTTTCATCATGGACCTCATGACATGTTAAATAACCATACAATGGTTTCTCACAGTGACTCAAAAATGATGCAACAGCATAATGCAGTGGAAAGATAATTAGCACGTGGCTCTATTCAGTGATGAAGTGGCACTCCAGTTTTCCAAGGTTGAGAGCCACTGCTGTAGATTTTCTTGTTTTAACACAAGACACGCTTTTCAGTTTCACATGCAGGAATATTTTCTTGGAATTACTCAAGGCCTCACTTGCAAAAATATCTGTTTGCCCCATGTGCCAGAAGTATTGCTTCAGGGTCGCAGCACCTGAGAGTCATTCATTAGGAAAAAAAAAAAAAAAAAAAAAACCAACATCCTTGAAGAGTTTATTTTCTATTACAGAAGAAATTAAGGGGGAAAAAAAAGGGATATTACTGGGGGGAGGCTGTAGTGGGGAAGAACACATAGATGGTGAAAAGATTGGAATTTTAAGGTTTCCCTTTTTTTATACAGCTCAAGCTGAAGATATTGAATGGGAAAGGGTGAGTTCTATCATCAGCTGCCAATGAGACGGAGGTGCCTATTTTGATCATAGTATTTTTAAAAGTCACATAACATATTAGAAAAGTTATACATATACTTTTGAAGAACTGTTTTTAAAGTGTACAGATTTTAACTGGAAATGTCCTTCTGAACGTGAAAGAAGTAGTCACCTCCCTTTGTGAGACAGTTCTGCTCAATCCACTGAGAAGCACAGCTGCAACTGTAGTCCATTAGGGCACTTCCAGTTTAATAGTTCTGTCTTTCTTAATAAAATTCAAGTACCTGTCCCTGATGGCTGCCGTTCACAGACTCTTTGGTGTGTAGATAGAACATCCTCATAAGACGTAAACTCCTATATGCTGCTATAGCAAACCTGTAGCAATTTTGGATTTCAGAGTCACCTCTCCCTATTGCACACCTGCAGCTTCTCAGGCCTCCATGCTGTGAGCAGGGCTGCCACTGCTGTTTTAAAGGCTAGTGTCTGTTTCTCTATTATTTACACTGCAGGTTAAGTATTCTTCAGTTTAGTAGAATACTGCCAATATCACATACAGGAGCAATAAAACAAGGTATCTTATGGGTCAGTTCCTGTGTCTGTGGGGCAGATATGTGTCTGACTACATCTGTCAGTAAGCATTAGGAAAATTAGCTTGTTTTCTTCTGGTTCCTTCTTAAATAGATAAATATGTATGGTTACACTGTTTAGCAATTCTATGTTTCTCTCTGCTGCCTGTCCAATGCTGTTTAGTTCTTTCTGAAATTACTGGTGAGCTTGAACCCCAAGTGACAGAACAAAGTCTCTTCCAACCTAGACAATTCTACGATTCAAAATATGAATCAGTTTCTATGAAGTTCAAGTGTATTATGAAATATATACTGTATATGAAATATATATAATGTAATAATGAAATATATAATGTATACGAAATATACACTTTAAAAAAAAAAAAGTCCAGTAAAAAGAAAGCCTTTTTTGGTTTTTTTGCTTCAAGACAAATAACATTGTTACTGCAATAGTTATTTTTAAAGGACATCTTGCATTTTTACTTCAAATTTCTCTCAGAATCTCAAGCTGTAATTAGTGCTAATCATCTTCTATTCCTGGTAAAATAACTGAGCAAACTTCCATTACCTTTCCAGCCAAAAAGGGTTTCTGCTTGCCAGCTTCTTTATACTAATGCTTGCAGCCTTGTAAATGGAATGGAAGCCACATAAATAAAGTGGAAATCTGATGAGATTCTGGAAATTAAAGATGGTTTGAAGCAGTTTCATAAATGTGGGGCATGTCTCCATGGGCAGACCCCTTGCTTGAAACTTAAAAGACGTCAACCATCACAGGTACAGAAGCTGTGTTACATTAATACACGGCAGTAACCAAGATACTATTTAATTTTTTAGGTACCAAGCTATCAAATTGAGGAGCTTTTGGGTCAGATTTAACTCAGTTGGGAGCATTACTAGCTGCTGCACAAGACTTTCTCCAGCAAGCCATGGAGTCATGGTCTTTGTGGTTGTTTGTTTTCATGAGAATGTGCAGGGAAAATAAGGAAAACCCACAATGAATGTGAAGATAAAGCATGTAAATAACCTTAGAGAGTTGCTTCACTTTGCAAAGATGCTTCAATTCACATGAAGCCTCCATTTCCAGTGATATCTTAACCTGTTAATAGAGAGTTCTTTTAGCAAAGCAGAAACTTCTAAACTTGTTTCCATGTCTGCCTGGCAGTTCAGTTCAACACAAATTGCAGCAATTGTTAAGGCCATTAAAATGTCTGATGATCATCACAGCTCTAAGTGCTGTATCTTAGTTTGAATCCTTCCATTTTCTTTAATCTCCCTTGTAGCCTTTTGATTTCTACGAAATGCCATTGATTTAAAACCATATAAAGCAAGTGGAAAAGTTAAAGTACACTTGCATAATATTTGGATTAGGTTCTTATTTTAAATTTATCAGCAGCATTCTGCAAGTTTGCATTTGAGAATGAGAATATATCTCTTTGGGCAGCTCCAGGAACAGTGCTGCAAACTTACCTGAATGGCAAATGTTAGATTTTGTCCAAGGCAGGACTCAACAGCCCTTTTTTCTAAACAAGTTTGCAAATTCCCATGTTCTAAAGACCTTGAAAAATTCTTTAAACATACAAAAAAATTTCTATTTTCTTTTTTCCTTATAAATACTATCCTTCCTGAGATCAAATATTCAGTGCTGTAGAATCCTGAAAATCAAAATCTACATTGCCACCTCTGTGTCCTTTTATAAATCCCCACTTAAAACTCTACCTGGCCTGTGTTGCCTACAAATCACTGTCATCTAATACTCTTTAGAGATCAGTAGAAGTGTGGCAGTTTGAGAAATTATTGTTTGTCAGCTGAGCCATGTAACTATTTTCTCATATATTCTTAGCCTAATCCAAATGAAAAGTTAGGTACATAACTTTCTTTGGTGAAGTGCAAATTAAGTGACATCATTACCTTGCAATTTGAATGCACAAAGAATAGAGATTTTAGGTACCTACCAGATACAACCATGGTCAGCAAAGTAAAGGTAAAGAAATTTCCTAGGAATGCACAATTAAGAGGGAATGCCAAAGCAGAAAAGTTGCTATTTACCATCCAAAAAGAAAGGGAGAGACTCAGAAAGTGAAGTAATAGAAGTAACATTGGATAAGAGATTGCATGCTGAAGGATTAAAAAATTAAAACTTCACAAAAAGCCAGGAATTTACTCATTTGGTAAATTCTAAAGGAAGAGAAAGACTTGCTTGTTTTATTTGATTACAATTTGACTTTGAAACATCCATGTGTCTATGGAAAAAGTAAATGCAGACCTAACAGATATGAAATGAATATTCTCTAGTACTGGAATACTAAATATTCTCTAGTAAGGAAAAGCTAATATTATACAAGTCATTTATCTGATCTCCCCTAGAATATTAAACTCCATTCTTTCCACTTTTACTCAGAAAAAGACCTGGATAGAGAAAGAGCATCACCAGAACTGTAGAAAGATGATTTAAAAAAGGAAAGAGATATTTTTGATATCAGAAAGGAAACCTCTGGTGAACCACAGAATATAATGAGCATCACTAAAGGCTCTGTATATTACTGCTAGTTTCTGGAATTAAAAATTAACATGTTGATTCTATTCTGGATATTCAGCACCCATGTAGGTACTTCAGCTGTCTGAAGATGCTTAAATCTATGGGAAGATACTTTGATGGAGCCTACCAGGCAAATGGTCCTCCATCAGACACTGCCCAGACATACCTCTCCTTTAATCTGGATTCTGTCTTCAATTCCAAAATACCATGCAGCATGGCTGAATGTTGTTGAGTAACTGTAATATTATCTTTCAGAATGCTCAGCCTATTCACTAGGTGGATAAAGTGGTGCGCACATACACTAGAAATCTTTCCACAGAAACCAATTGAATTACATCAGTGCAAGACCAGGAGAAAGGCATCTCGAGGCTTTGTGCACCCTCTTTGTATGCCATATTGCAAATATAGACTAAAGGGAATGTGAATAATCTGGTCCTGTCATACAAATCTAGAAGCCAGGAACTTAATTATAAACTGGCATTTTTTGTACCTGTATCTAACTGAAAACTCAATGCAAGGGAAAGCTCCAAAAGTACTCTCCTGAAGTGCAAGGCTCTTCTTCCTCTCAGCTGTGACAGTGTTAATAGCCATGCAGCTAATCCTTTCTTGAACTGCCGCAGCACAGACCCTGACTTCACACTCGCCTGTTTCTTTGTCTTTTTTAATTAATAATCATCAAAATGTGTCCGTATGGTTCTCCCCTCTCTTTGCCACTTTCACAACACCCACACTCACTCACTCACTCAGCAAGGGGGAGGGAAGAAAGAAAAGCAGAGTGGGGGTGGGGGACATACCAGCTTGAAATTAACGGAGACAATTGCAGTTGACATAATGATACCACATAATCCTAGCAATTAAGTCACAGAGCAGCACAGCAAGTTCATTCTCAATGCTTGCAGTGTTGCTTCCCTCTTCCCCTCCCTGCCTTCCACTGAACGTAGGAAACAAGGGATTACAGAAGGCACCATTCTCTTTCAGGAGCCTGCTCTTAAAGACTTTAGCCGTCCTGGCTGTCATGTATGGATGTGCAAGCTAGACGCAGCCATCCATCCATTCAGTCCATTGGCTGACAGCGGATGACTTTGCACAGGAGTGGCACTTGGATTTACCCCAGGGGGGAGGGCTGAGGCTGAGGCTGCACACAGCTGTGCCATCTGTTCCAATAATACCACATTACTCTCTAAACTCAGTAATGAAGGCTCTTGAGTAATCTTTCATCAGAATGACTTCACGGCATTAAAAATGCATTTCAATACATAGCTTGTTTAAATATTTAACCCTCTTTGGCTTTGAGAGATTGATTCAGATCTGCAGTGTTTATATGTGTAAGAAACATTGATTTTCATATGTAGGCCTGCATTAATTCATGAAGACATGAGCATGCACAGAGAAAGAGTGAGCTGTGATAAATGGACTCTCAAACTTTGGAATGTGATTGGGGACAATTGGTCTTCTGGCTTTGATTTTCCTCAGTGTGAACTTTTCCTTTGGAATAGATTTAGGTTGTGCTAAATAAGCCAAGCACACCATGGACTGTATCCAATTAGCTTTCCTGGGAGTTGTATCATTCTCAATTACCTGCCACCCTCTTTTTCTTTCATTCACTATCTGTCCCTTGTCCTGATTTTCAACCCAACTGGCATTGTCAGTTTGTCAGTTCAAGCGATGTAGTTTTATTAATACATTTTTTTTCTTTCTTTTCTTTTTTTTTTTGAAGTGCTTTCCTCGAAAAAAAGAAAAAAAAAAAGAGGGGGAAGGGGAGGGGTTTGTTGGTTTTGTTTGTTTGGTTGGTTTTGTTTGTTTTCTTTCCTGGCAATTTCCCTTTAGGTTTCTGACATATTTAGCCGGCAGAAATGCACATTGTTCTAAAACTGTCAGGCCCTATTATGGCATGGAGGACCTGATGCATACAGGGCTGTCAGGTCTGCTGTTGCTGTGCACAATTCTAAGACTTACTCTACTTGTTGGTGAGTTGAGGGTGAGAGCTCCTTGGTGCTGTCCACGGCTAGCAGTGATTCCCTATGTCACGTTGCTCTAATCATCCCTTTGTCTCTTTGACAAAAAAGTTTTGGAAAAGTAAAACACGGATATTTGTGGGCAACGCCATAACAACGACACAGCAGGAACATGAGCTGTGGCAAAGATGAGATATTCTCTAAGATATGCTCTCATAAAATAATCATGATAAGGATCATAAAATTATAGAATCATAGAATAGTTTCGGTTAGAAGGGACCTTAAAGGTGATTTAGTTCCAACCTTCCTGCCATGGCCAGGGACACCTCCCACTAGACCAGGCTGCTCCAAGCCCCATCCAGCCTGGCCTTGAACACCTCCAGGGATGGGGCATCCACAGTTTTGACATATAGATACTTAAGACTAAACATGAGCTGCCCAAAATGATTTTATTTAGGTATCATCATCAATGTCACCACTTAAAAGTTACACGTAAAAGTAGTGTTACATTGTGATGGTTTATACTGGGATAGAGTTAGGGTTTTTTTTCTGTAGCAGCTGGTATGGGGCTATGTTTTGGTTTTGTACTGAAAACAGTGTTGACAATACAGGGATGTTTTAGTTACCGCTGAGCATTTCTTACACAGATTCAAGGCCTTTTCTGCTTCTCACGCCACCTTACCAGTGAGTAGGCTGGGGCTGCACAGAAGTCAGAAGGAGACGCAGCCGGGACAACTGACCCCAAGTGACCAAAGGGATATTCCAAATCATGTGAAGACGTGCTCAGCAATAAAATCTGGGGGAAGAAAAAGGAAGCAGTGATGCTCAGAGTTATGGCATTTTGTCTTGTCAAGTAACTTTATGCATGATGGAGCCCTATTTTGCTGGAGATTCTTCTAAACACCTGGCAACGGGAAAGGTAAAAAAATAATTAATTCACTGCTTCCTATCGGCAGGCAGATGTTCAGCCGTCTCTAGGAAAGCAGAACTCCATCATATGTAACGGTTACAGGAGAAGACAAAATGTCATACCTCCAAAAGTCCTACCCTTCTGTCTTCTTCCCCCAGCTTTATATACTGAGCTTGATGTCATATGGCATGGAATATCCCTTTGGTCACTTTGAGTCAGCTGTCCCGGATGTGTCTCCTCCCAACTTTTTGTGCATTCCCAACCTACTTGCTCGTGGGGTAGAGTGAGAAGCAGAAAAGGCTTTGGCTGCTTAACAACAACCAAACACACCAGTACGCCATCAACATCTCTCCTATGACAAATCAAAAATACTGCACCACACCAGCTGCCAACAAGAAAGACAACTCCATCCCAGCCGAAACCATGACACTTCCCCATTAATGATGTGCTGTTTGGAATGTTATCTTCTGGTGTAGATGCTAGCAAGGTTCATAAAGCCATTGTTAATTGTAGATCCCTTCTTCTGCTTCTTCTTCATCAGAAACATAAGTGATAAAAAAGCATCAAAAAGATACAAATCATGGACCAAACAGCTCAGACTGCAGAGTGAAAAAGATGTGGGTAAAGACAAGATCTAATATCTTAAGGCTATTGCATGACTGAGTTTCTGATAGAAACAGTGGAGTCGTTATTTAATAAAGTGCATTTATCCTTTAACAGATACAAGCAGAGCTGCTTGGAGAAAAGCAGAGTTGCTCTTTCCTGAATATATATATGTATATTTTCTCCTCTGTACTCACATACACACACAATCACATATATATGTATATACATGTACACATACGTGGACTCAGAGACACTTATAGGAAACATTTCTTTATTTATGTAAATATAGATATATTTATGTAAATATAGATATATTTATATAAATATAGATATAGTATTAATCTATCTCCATGAACTGGTTACCACAGTTACCCTATATTAGCAAGTGCCTGTCAAACCACGACACTCCCATTTAAGATTGTCCAGTGGGACATATAATATTGCTCCCATCTACAAAGGGTTAAGGAGGCATTTGTGGGAAGGCAGGTTACTGCTTGATTTGGTGGACTAACACCAATACTAAGATATTATTATCAGATATTAAGGCACTGTCTGAAGGAGGTATCAAGATTATCTGTCATGCTGGTGTTTTCTTCAACTTTATTTTTTAAGCATATATTACATATATATTTATAGTTACACAGTATTAGCAGTTTTCTTACAATATTTTCTGTGCAACATTTTAATTTCACTTTTGCTCATGTGTATTTTTTCTCTTCTTTTCCTCATCCATTTCCTATGTTGTACAAGTGTTAATAATAATAATTCAATTTAATAACATCAATCCCTGCAGAGCACTCAAGCCCATCCACTCCTCAAGGGCACCTAACCCTTCACATCCTCAACTTGCCGCTTCTTTATCACACTTGAACCACCCTCATAAACTACATCTTCTTCAGACCTTGTCACAGAGGGTGAGTCCAACATCATGGAAATGAGCTGAGGAAAATGCAACCTTCAAATACGTCAACTCCTGATATTACAGTTTCCCTTCCTTTTTGCTGTGGGGACTGAAACAGGTGTTCTTGTCTTTCCAGTCAGGCTTTTACGATCTCAATTTTACTGTCATTCTTCTATCACAGTTAAAGCTAGAAAAACATCCTCTGGAGTTACAGGAATTCTTTGAAAACATTTCACTTTGCCCAAACTTTTGATATGAATCTGATCAAGTTACTGATATGACTCATGTGACTTTGTGATTTTAGATCAGAGAAGGTGCTGAGGGTTTTTGTTGTTGTTTGGGGTTTTGTCTCTATTTTATTTTCATGTGAGAGAAGCTTGCATGCAGAAAAGAGTAGGACTGTCCACGGAACAGAATATCTTAAAGAAATTATTTTTTTTGTCAATCCTGACACTTTTTGCAGTTCACTCAACAAAATTTTTTAATGTACTTAATTAATGTAGGCAGTATACGAATCTACTAAGTCTGGAAAGAACAAAACTGATTGGATCCCAACTTGATCTACATTTTTGGTCTGTCTTGTTTGTTTTGGATAATGTGTGAAATAAACTTATGGTGTAAAGCTAAAGATAAATGAGCTTGACAGTAGTAGCAATTTGGACAGCTTCCATTTTGCCCAAGAAGGTTATGCTGCCTGAAAAGAAGCATTTGTTTTCCCATTAACACTATTCCCTTTTAAAGAACCCCATCTTCTCCATTAAGAAAAATAATCAGTCAGAGGCTC
>VXBO01008280.1:241493-316700 GCA_013400135.1 Rhinoptilus africanus | reverse complement strand
ATGTGTACACACGGACTCTTTGCCTTCCAGAACAGACTTAATTTTTTCTGTTGTCCTCTTCCTCTTTCAAAGGATCAGTCTTGATAAGTAAAACAAAACCACAGCACTCAGAACACATTACTGGAAAAGAACATGCTTGTGGCAAGAAAAAAGATTAAGAAGAAAGCAGTAAGATTGAGCATGACTAACGTGAAGGCGATACAGAGATTCCAAGAGCAGCAGAGCATTAAAGGAAGCCCTAAATCATTCTGTCTTCCAAGAAAGCCAGTCACAACAGACAACTATGGACAGAGAGCAGCACAACCTAACCACAGGGAATTATCTTCAAAATATTGTGGGCAAAAATCAACCATTGAAGTCTTTATGTGTCATTCACATACAACTCTACTTTCATTAGGAATTATTTTTAGGTGTTATTTACAGCATGTAATGCTTCTTTTTTTAAAAATAAATTTTAGATCATAATTTTAAAAACTGACATCTCTGATGGCAAGATGCTAATTTAAAAAAGAAATTTAGTTTCCTTTCTCATCTGATTTGTCAGGATGACACACCAAGTTAGTAATGTTTAAATGACACTTGATTGAAATATCATATTATAGGCACATTTTAATTGAATAATTTATGTTCAAATGGGGACTATACAAGCAGACGAAAAGCTGTGACTATAATCACAGCTATGCTTCCTTGATATAGAGATATTATCCTAGCAAATATTTTCACACACATCCCTGAAATGCTGATTTTTTTTTTTGCCTTTTTACACACATGCTTGATGACTCTTTTTTTGTCAATAAATATGCAGCTTAAACTAAGAAAATACTGTAACAGAATTACCTTTCTAATTGTAAAGATTTCATTTTGCCTTCAGGACACGTGAGCAAATAAGAAACATATTTAATAAATAGAGAGTATAATTTACTTTGGTTAATTTAACAAAATCCTGAAGGACCATGTTGTTCTAAATTACCAGCAGGTAAATCTTCTGTGAGGCACAGTAAAATATTTTGCATCAACAAAGCTGGACCCCATAATCAAATAACAGATTAACTGAGATATATTTAAAGCTCTATGTGCACAGTATTATTAGCTATGGATGGTCTTTGCTGAGCTGTGTAGGCTTTCATATGACCTTGCCTGGCCACTTACTAAAATGTAACTATCTTGTCACAATCGTCTGCATGCATCAGTTATAGGATTCAATTACATCCAAATAGTAGCCACAGAAATGTTTTTCTGAACTGAACAAGTGACAGGGGTTTTTTTACTATTATTTTTTATTGTTAAGCAGAATTTAGGCTTTGGATCTGTAATAAGAGAGCTCACTTTTGTACATGAACATATCAAATCTAGCTTAAGGAAGACATTGTGACTACTACTATGCATTTTGGACAGTTAAAGATACAGTATTTCACAAGTGACATAATAGTTGCTAAGTTGTACCTTGTGAATGGTATCAGAATAGCATTCAAAGGCCAAAGTACGGAAGCACTCAGCATTGCTGATCCTTGTACGGGGGTTTTTTAAAACCTAAATTCAAAAATGAAAGTTCAGCTACGATAACCTGCCCTGTTCAGTACAATGGAACTGACCTTCAAGAAGCTTCACATAAGAAAAGAAAAGGAAATCTGTCATTCTTAGACAAGAAAATTCCGCCTTATCCTTCCTGCATTTAGCAGATATAATCAGTTGTTCAAATGCAGACTCTGAATTGCCCGCTAAAGATATCCATGAAAAATCACAAAATCATAGCTACAGGTAAAATTAAAGCTGTAAAAATAGCCAGTACATGAAGCATCTGAAGTCATCTTTGTGAGCAAAAAGTGTTTTGTCATGAGCGTCTCCAGCATGGGAATTATGGGCCAAATGCAAACACTTTCATTACCAGATACTATTATGCCTACAGCAACATGCCATATATAGTGTATATAATATACGTACATATTTCTGCAGATTGTACACCAAAAGCTGCACTTACTCTCCTGATTCTCACCAAAATATTCCTGTCAATTCAAAGGTGTCATTGATAAAAAATTCCCCCCAAACAGCCTAGACAGCTACTTGAATTTTTATTGCATTTTCTCTTTGCAAAATAGTATATACAATGTAAAAGTTTTTTTTCTACAGTAGATTCTATACTACATTAAGCTCATTGCAAAGATAAATCATTAATTCAGGCAGTTCCCAACATTCTTTAAAGTGACCTAGATGATTAAACTGCTCTATCCCTCATGATACCAAGTTTTCCGATTTACCATTGCCATAGACGCACAGCCTCTGCAAATCGCAGATATATTTGCTAAGGAGAAGGAAACAACCCCTTTCCAGGGCACTGATTTCTTTTTGAGGGGATAAGCCACTTATGACAGAGACAGCTCTTTGTATTTGAAGAAAAACAAAACTCAGTAGCTTACAAAATGAGATTTTAGAATAATTTGCCGTGGTCCATCCAAGTAGCCAAGGTCATTAACAAAACAGATCATTAAGCTTTTATCAAAGAAGCTTATTACTGAGCTTCCTTCACTGAGTTATTCCTCTAGTTTATAGAAGCTAAAGAAAAAACTCTTTAGCAAACAGAGCTGGGAAAAAACCCTGATGCAATCCAAATCCAAAACCAAGATTAAACTCATAATTGTGATAAATAAATCATGTGCATCTTCCTTCTTGACCAACCTGATTTTTAACTTATAACAAAAATCTATTCTGATGGGGGTTTTTTTTATTTTTACTGTTTCAATTTAAAACCTCTTTATGAGGTCTGAACTAAAACTGCACTATTCAGCATATGAAACTCTCAGTCGTTAATATACTGCCCCATCATAAAAAGGATATTATTAGAAATCTCTAAAAAACCTTGAATGTTAACGTTGCAGAGGCTAGAATAAGCAGATAATGACTGCAAGGGTTTTGACGTGTGAAACATCTCAAAAATATTTCAGGCATCTAAAAGTCCAAAGGTACATAATTCTGCAAAATTATTTTGATGTTAATTTTAGTTTAACTTCAGCTAAGAATTCCATGCAAAGGTCAAAACACTGTGAGGTGTACTGTCTTATTAAATTCTAGAACACAAATTCTGCATTTTTAGTCTTTCAGGGTAGGCCCATCAACATCCGTGGCACTAACCATAGAATGTAATACTACAGAATTAAGTGATGGCCAAAGCAGGTTAGTTTTTTATGGAGCAATTTTAAATTTCTTATGGACTGTGCTGATCTTATCTTAATTAAATGATATTGTATGTTTTAAACGGCTATCAGTTGTTTGACAAACATAAATATTGCTATAGCAGCAGACTAACAAGAACTACAGTCTAGTCTTTAAAAAACAATAAATCAGTTTTAAACTTAAAAGTTAAAACACGGCAGTTTGTAGTAGCTCAGTTTCAAAACAATAAACCATCTGCCTCATTAAAGCATCAAGAGCACTCATCCTTTCCTTCCTCCTGGCTAAATCTGTTCTTCTCAAAACTGTTGAGCTGTAGCCAGGCCTAATTCACCGTCCTTTCAAGAGCTGTTCCTCCTCTGAATAGCTGAGCATCATCAGCTGGCTTGCTTACTTAATAACTGCCACCCTTCCCTTGTAGCTGGAATACAGAATTTATTTATTAGTTTCATAGTCAAGAAGGTGAATACCATGTGTAGAGAGTAGCAGGTGAAAGTGGTGAATAATCTAATTGCCCCACTTATCAGCCCCTGCCAGAAAATGTGTGCCTTCACAAGAAATAAGAAATACTATCAGTGATTCTTTCTTTATCCTAACAGAGACTAGTGAGCATCTCCCCCTCAAAAAATACATCTTTCCAGTAAGGATAATCAAAACACTGCTAGCAAACATATACAAACCTTCTAGACACCTTCTAGACAGCGATCTAGATTTTTGTTAACCAGAAACAAATCTGCCACATAATCAAGATCTTACTGGAGAATGAAAAGAGACATCAGACAAGTATTTGATAGAAAAACTCAAAATATATCAGATTTTTCTCCTGCAATAGGATGAGCTGATCACACTACAGCACGTGGCCTACAGTAAGAATCAAACAAGTCCCACAGTGGTAAATCCTACCCAGAAGCTGCGAACAGAATAAAAAATAGCTGAGTCTTTGTATCAATACCATCGAAACAACAAAAGACATAATAATAATTACCAGTGGCACTACAATAAACAACAATTTTCAGAGGCAGCCAGAAAAGGTTTAGAAGAGAGTTCTGCATGGAAAAATTGTGCAGAGAGCCTTTGGATTTTGTGGAGAACAACATAATTTTATGCAAATCCCAGAGAACATTTCTGCAAAGAGCTGTAAAGTCCCATGGTCCACTCTTTGCCTGACAGCAAACGCTTATTTTCCTTGCATGTTCATGACAGATATTTGACTAACAGCTGTCTAAAAAAACCGAAACCAGTGGTTCCTTCATCTCATTGGACAATCCGTACCGATGTATAACTATCTTTCCCAGCAGAAAGATCAGATTTGTTTTCAGAAGCTTGCTTGCATGCCCAAAATGGACAAACACGTACTGGGCTGACCTCTTCGGCACTGAGTGAAGAAAGCAGCTTAATTTAGATGGGTTTTGTTTATATGTGCAAATATGATGTTTTCTGTTCCTTCAATAATGTAAAATTGGTGATGCAGGCTCAGTTTGTAGTTCACTCTAAGTGCTATATTCTGAGGAATTGTTGCCTGATTATTTCTAACCATTGCATTTGTCAGCAGGATGCAATACAAAAGCGAGAGAAAACAGGAAAATCACCCAAAAAACCTGTTGAGCCAAAATTTCTTGTTCAAATCTCAGAAATAACTGCAGCCCTACCAGGCTTAGCATCATGAAAAAGTAGGAGAAGAGTGCTTTCAATGCCAACACAGCAGTCATTAATAAAACACTGAAGAGAATCGGACTCAGGGTAGATCCTGCCCTACACATTGAGTACCTCCAATCCAACAACGCACCTCTCAAAATAATATCTACAAGTTTTATGTTTTTTAATGAGCAAAATGCTGTTTAAATATTTCCCCTAGCTCAGAGGAAGCAGGTATTTTTGAAAGATTAATCAAAATTCTTCCTTGATTCTTCAAGCCGCAGAAAAGCAATACAGGAAAGCCTGTTCGCTTTTGAAGACCGTAAGCACTGCCATAGACTTGGAGTTCTGTGCATGGTCTTTATTCTACATGTTTTATCCCAAATAGTGCTGTTTCAATCAGAAAATGTACTGTTCTGTTTTATTCCAGAAGAGTTCACCTTCCTTTGGACACTCCCCCTTCCCTCTCCCTACCCATTTATAACACCTACAGTGCCATTCTGTTACATAGTAGCCCTTCCCCACTGATAATTCCACTTCCTTTTCTCATGACAGTGAGAGATGCATCTGATAAGTCGCAGAAAAGTAAACTTGACAACACTTGCTACTTCCAACTCAATTCTAATCTGTTTCTACATTGACTCTTTTGCTCCAGTTAACAAAAAAAATCATGTCTCTGAGCTCATATCAATTTTAATATTTACAACCTGTCAAAATGATTCACATTCCTCACTGAAGTCTTAGCTCAGGTGTTTCATTGATCAGGTCTCAAATCCCTTTCTTTAATACGAGCCTTAAATCAATCTCAGAGCTGGCAACATCCCTCACACAAGGTAACAAAGACATTTTTAGTACAGATAAAAGGAAAAGACCTAATTCTTATTTAGCTAAGCGTTGATCAATGACAACGCTTTTCCTGAAGTTTCAAGAAGCCTTATATAAACAATCAGCTTGCAGCAAGAGGAAATGCTGTGACGAGAAGGCCTCTTTTTTGTTCAGCATCCGTGTTAGGTTCCATCTCCCCTTGCAAGCGTGGGTGCAGAGGGGACTGTCTGCCCCAAGGACCTCAGTGCCACGCAGATCCACCGAGCCTGTTCACTCTTCCCCACTTCTGTGCTCCCAGTTTGCTGGCAAAAGAGGCAAAGGCAAGCGCAAGTCCCAATCCCTTTCCATGGGAAAAAATCTAAATGGTGTCAGATGGGGCGGCTCAGATTCAGAAATAAAATGTTCCTCCAGAAATCAAATAACTTGTTTGGTTGGTGAAAACATCGAAAATTTCGTACAAGTGATTTAAAATAATCTTTAAAATAAATTTTAAAATCTGCCCGCAAGCGCAAGCACTGTAGTATTGGTTTGCCTTCTTAGAGTTTTACACTCCGTTTCAAACTGTGCAAGATCCAAGCTGAAGACTGAAAACACAAGACTCACCAGCCCCGAGTGATTCTGCCAGTCCTGAGACAAGCAGACCGAACCGAATGAGAAATATGAGGGGAAAAAAAAGTTATTTTAAGTTTCCATTAATCAACTTGCTCCTTATAATCAGCCGTGTTTTATTAACTCAGCCAGATAAACACACACGTCTCAAGTTTAGAATGAAGGCCAGCCATCAAAATCTTGCAATTCATCAGGTGAGGTCTTCCATATTGAAGTGACCTCAGAGGTTTTACAGGGCTTTGAGTATCTCAGCAGCATGAAATATCCTCAAACACTTAAATCTTATCCTTCAGATAATACAGTTAGGCCAATTTCACATTTAATTTCTCACTCTTATAAAGTTTGACTTTTCCACCTCAGCATACCTTAAAAATTGAAGACATTCCTTGCAATAATAAAATAACTTCTTTCAAGGATATGAGAGATAATTTGATGATCATTCTTTAAAGCAGGAGGTTAAACCTTTTTACTGTGAAGTTGATGGCATAAATTATATCAATATATAAATGCTCTACAGCAGCTTTAATATCATTTTGTAACACTGACTTCTCCCAGTTGGTATGAAACTATGATGAGATAAATCTCAAGGTCAGAATTTGATACTAGCATCTGTCTCCTCTTTCAGTCCTTACCAAGGAAGAACCTTCTGATTGATTTTTACAATAGTAATTTAAGGGTTAGGCTTAGTTTGAGGTCATAGCCAGTAATTTTTGGTTTATTTTAGTAAAATGTATCTTTACGGTGTTAAGAACAATGACTCCCAGGTTCCAGACCTTGAGGGACAAGGATTCATTTGAGTTTCACCCTTAAATGTAATCTAATATATGCTTACGCCACTGCTTTTCTTTTTCTCCTTTTTTTTTTTCAATCAAAGACAAATATTTTCTTGTTTAGCAGATATAAAACAAGACGACTGATAAGATCTGTTCTGCAAACACATCTGGGTGAGCATGCTTTTGCTCCTCTGAGTAATTCTTTCAATATAGCAACTCACATGAAAGCTGCTCATGTGGGTGTGCAGCGAGTTATTGTTAATACACGATTTCAAGATCTGGGGACTGAAGAAGTTGGCACCAAGTGGCCCGAGACTTGTAATAAAATGGTGGAAGCTGGTGATACAAAGGCAGAGCAAAGGCAATCCGGATTGATTAATAGATTCCTGAATTTGCAGCTGTTACAGCAGACACATTTCTTCTGGCTTCCTGCAGTTCTTAATCAAGCTAAGCATCAGCAAGAGGCACATTTGCAAAAGCATCCTAAAAATGTGAATATATAAAATGATGCACTTGTGTTTTTATACATGCACTGGTAACTATCTTTTAGTAACTAGGGAACTGCATCCCCACTCCCTGTATGATTGCATAGATACTGTTCAGATGTCTCCTGCGGAGATCTGTTGTCTGGTAATACAGATTTTTGTCGTTTCCCAGAAGTCTTACTAAAAAAAAATAATCATGAAATGATTGTTCTGTATCCTCTTGCTGTCACTCTTTCCATTTCCTCCACCCCCTGAGCAGTTCACCACTATAAAGGAGATAGTTACAAGTTTCAGAAGTGTATAAAAGTGTCTGGAAGTTGAAAACTTCCTTTCCTTACCTTTCTTTGATTGAAAAATGTTTGGGTTTTGTGTTTCTAAACTTAAAATCAAAACTGTTCCCTTGATGTGTCCTTTATGAGATGTTGCACCCCAGAGCGAACACTAGGAACACAGGATTGTAATGGAAATAGTAACAAACCTCTAAACTGCAGCAGTGCCATCAGGCACGATTACAATTGGTTTAGGTTTGAACCGGGAGCTCCCATCTTCAATCTATCTAGAAACTTTAAAGGTAGCCTCATGTTTACAAAGACGGTGAAAAGATAAATTCGAGTTGTGGTGCAAAATAACAGGGAAGAGTACAGCTGTAATCCTAAAACAAAGCCCAACAGAAGCAGCATATTAAATCCCGGTGTAAAAAAGCGTCAATGACAATGACAATGAAGCAGCTTGACTAGCACCGGCACGCTCAGATGTGCAAAAACATGGAACAGCATTTGATCACGAGTTATTTAAAAAGGATAAAAGGAAGGGAAAAAGAATAAAAAGGGAATGTTTGTATTTGCCTTTAGGTGTCACAAGTCTTCAAAACTTTTCAGTATTTTAAAATCCTCATATTAAATACAGATACGGCTTTAACAAAAGGAAGCTGGACTAACGTTCCATCACGAGACTGGGATGTGTATTTTATCACCATTAAATACTAAAGCACAGTCAGTGCCCGATGAGAAACTTATTTATGTACTAATTTATGCTTTATGACAACGCCTAAGTTATTTGTAGAAGGACCACATATTTATAGTTATCATTCTCACATTTAAGCTGTTCATAAGGAAGCAAAACCTTTGCTTTCATGCCCCAAACTCCATACCAGTTTATTCTGCATGACGGAACATTCGCAGCTATGAAATCTTAGTGAGGGGAGAAAAACACACAAACAAAACCAAACACATACTGTTGTCCTGAATAACTAAGAATACATAGAATTAAATGCTGGCCCTGAAAATGAGACCACCTTACCACAGGCTTCACTGAAGCCAGAACTGCATTCAAAGCATTTTGGGGTCTGCTTTGCACTCATTAATTAAAAAGGATTCTTACCTTTCATAAATGTTGAATCCTTCCCACAACACAAAGCACCTCTTTAGGTGATCTAACATATGAATAAAATTATTAGAATAACTCAAAAACGTATTTGTCGGTAATAAAATATTAAAGTGCAGAGCAGTATTTCTTGCTACCAACTTTTACTGAAACCTCACTACCTAAAATATAGATGTAGCAGTGAAATACAATCCTCTCTTCATTCAAAATGCCATTTAAATTCACCTGCTCTGTAAAGCTTATGTCTGCTCACTCACTGATAGGAATTCACAGCATAATCATTGTAATAATTCACACTAAGTGCAGAAAAAATAAAAGACAGAAAACTAAAAAGATCTGCTCTAACCATCATCTTTCTGTATAATTCAGCAACTTTTCTTGAGTATTTAGAAGCTCAAATTCCTGTCTGATTCACTATACGCGCATGGCAGAGGGGAAGAAAGAACAAGGTCACTAACAGGCAAATGGACAAAAGCTAAACTAAAAATCTCTTCACATACATTTTATTTTGGCCTCAGAGGAAACTCTTTTTGTGACCATTATTCTACTACTGCCATAGAGCCAAGCACACAAATAGCTAGTGTTGTTGCATCAGTTTTCACTATTTGCCATCAACTAATAAGAAAAGAAATAAATCTGCGCGGCTTTATTAAGGCCAGAAATTTTTTTTACAGGAAAAATAGTAAGTGTGCACACTTACCTACAAATAAATTCCTGTGTGTGTACGTATGTATGCACAGGTAACACTAACTGCTTAATTCTTTTCCTTTAATCCCATTACACTAATAACATTCATCACTGATTCTAGTCAAATTCAAATCGCAAGTACCTTACAAGACTAATTTATAGTCTCAAGTGCTCTCTGAAATCCTCCAGTGAATAGTCTTCACTGTTCTGGTTAGCAAAAGGCAAAGACAGATTTTAGTTACACACAGGAACTGTGAAATTATTTCATTTTTCCATTAGGAAAGCATCTTACATTAGAGTTTTTATGACTGAACTTTTATTTGTTTCTGTCTTAAAAAACGGAATAAAGTGAACGAATTACTCTTTTTTTTAAAGCACTCTTAAAAGATATTTCCATAGAATAAATAAATTATGTACCTGCATACCACACAACATGCACATGTGCCAAGCTCTTGCACACAGAAGTTGTGATTTAAAATTTTTGTCATGTGACCAGTGACAGCTCAGGAGATTTCACAGTAACCATTGGACATATCACCTTCTCATCCTCTCCAGAATTGTCAGGGGAACTTCCAAAATTATTTATGAATAGCAGATACATTCTCTTTTAGCATACACAAGTTTGCATCAAGTGTTGAAGGAAAACCACCTTCAGGTTATTTGGCAAAAATCTTCTGTCTCTAAGTCGTAACTTAAATGATGTAAAACTAGGTAGTGTTGCATTACCTAATTTTCAACAGGATGAAAACTATAAATATTTATTAGTGTTTATAGAAGTCTAACTACTTCGTACATATTTGACAAATGTCATTACATTGATCCTTGGATTTAGAAGAAAAACTCTTCATTTTCATCACAAGAACTCAAGTATTTCCTGAAAACTTTTTCTACTTTATTCTGAAGTATGTCTGGCTAGTACCTGGAGTCTTCCACATACCACAGAGAGCTTCTTACAGATGCTCCCCATTCCAGAATAGTTACATCTACCACTATTCTCAGGAGCCATCATCATCTGTTTAATAGCTAGAACCCAAGTCAGAGGAAAGGAAAGTGGTGAGAAACGCATGGAGGGGCTGTTGGGACCTCCAGTCTTATAAGCCTCTCTCCAAGCCTAAAATAAAAAGAAATTCTTCTTTATTGTTGGTGTTCGAAAAGCCGATTTCTCTTTCAGCAGAGAGTCTCACAGGATCCCATTTCAGGGCACAGGATTCTGAACTTTACTTTTAATAAGGTTTAGACTGTCCCACTGTAATAGGGAGGCAATCCCTGACGTGCCCACTCAAGGTTAGAATTTCGAAAATCTTCATTAAAAAATTTGCTGTTTTACCACACTGATTCATGGTACGCTGCCTTTACTAATTAAATTAATAGCTACACTTGCTTACTAAAGAGATTAACTTCTGCATTGCCCTCACTAGACGGGTTAGTTGCTAGGCAGCTCTCACTGGAGGTTTGGCACTATGTTCTTATCTCTGAGGACAAAGGCTGCTACGCATCTTTCACTAGGAGAATAAATGCTACACTGCTCTCACTAAGAGCATTCATCTCCGTCTTTATATCTCAATTGCTCTCCTTTAATTATTTTAATCACTTGGTGCATTCCGGTGTTGCAAGCCCATTTAATCTGGAGTATATTTTGACTCGTAATCTTACGGAATTGCTTCCACTTTTTCCTCCCTTGTCAGTTTACAACCTCAAAATTTATTCCAAGTCACATGTGAAGGCCTTGAACACCAGAGCAAGCCACGTCTGCTACCACAGTAGTATTCAGTCTGATATTTAAGCCCTTCTCAATATTTTTCTAGCCACTGAACTGTTCCTTGTCAAATATTTTTTTGTTTACTTTGTTCATTTCATTCCACACTTCAGTTGTTATCTGGGAATTCATACCTTTTAGTAACAGCCTCATTGTGACAAATGCCTAGTCAATACAAGCAGCACAGCTCCTGTGATTTCACTGAGGACAGGATTTATGCCACCAACAATCTGGTCTCCTTTCCTGCTGAGCAGCCGGACCTCCATGTATCCAGGGATGGGTGTACTAACTCCCTTTGCAGTATCCAGCTGATTTCCAAAGAATAAGATGCCATTTTCTCATTGACAATCTGGCCTGGATTTCCTAATGAATAGATCCACGCACAGCCCACATCCTTGTGCCATATCAACAGATGGGAAAAATCAGCTCAGCTCCACAGATCTCAGCAAAGCTGAAGACGCAGCTCCTAATCTCCAAAACAAACCAACCTAAAACTAAGAATGACTAAAATCTTCAGGCTTAACCTGCAACTAAAATTCATTCCTGGACTGTGTCACATATTCTTAATAAAATAACACCGAGCTCAGAAGTGAGATGTGTATCAGTGTCATTCAGAACATGCTTCCAGTGACTCTGCTTGTAAAGTGCCACGGTGATTACTGAGTGGGAGAAAACAAATTGCAGCTGAAAAATATAGTCCTTTCTCCGGTTAACTTGTAAGTTACATAAAGACTTATTTTAAAACTTATTCGTTAATTGATTCGCAGTTTTTATATAATCATCCCACGTAAATTTACACCAACCTGGGTTTTGTTATTTTGCTTTTTGTCATGCAGCTCATTTGATCCATCTCTGAGTACTCGCTATCCTCTAGATGTTATTCGTGTAACATTATTATTCTGGAAAGCACCACTTGCCTGGATGGCCCAAACTCTAGAGAGATTGAGACAAAAAAGCTGAATAATTAATAAAATACCCGTACAAATTCAAATTCCCTTGTCCAATAAAGAAATAATTTAATTCATATTCTTTGTAACAAACATTTGAGCACAGTCAAGTTGAAACATTTTTATAAATAAGTTGCCTACTCTTCTGCCCAGTTGTGAGAGTAAGCAAGGTTTCTTGCAATTATGGAGAGAAAAAAAAAAATTAAAAAAAAAATCTGTCAGCAGCACTACATTTTTCCCCAAGAATAAACAAATAATTTTATCCTGCCTATACATAATATAGGAAACAAGACAGACAACAGAGGAAGTTGGTCAACTCTGCCTCTGATGGAAAAATATGGATGTTTTAAGCCTAGGCTGAAACAAAACCAAAAGAAAGTGAGAATATATTCATAAGTTGAAAAGAAAAATTTATAGAGGAAGACTGTAGAAATGTTGACTTCATAAGAATTATCTATCATGCTTTTGTTTGTAAATAAAGGTTAAATCACAGCATTAGATGCCAATAAGGACTTCGATTTTTTTCAGCATTCAAGGAATCAGGAGGTGAAAAGAAAAAAAAGGAAAAAAATCAAACTGTCAGTTATTTCTGTAAATACCAAAGTGATGACTGCTCAGAGAAAAACATAAGGTAACCACCTTGCTTGAAGGCACCTTTATTTCTTATAATATGTCAGCTTCTTTTGACATTTCATGGGAAAAACACTGAATATTCAAAAATTTGCCTGAAAATTTACCTCTTCTGGGACATCAATTTGAAAGATAATCTGCTAATGATGCATTAGTTACTGGGAAATATTTGAGACTGACATACATAATTTACACTGTAAAGTCACGTATGAAAATCTGTTTTGATGGGGTTTTTTAACTCTCTTATTAACACATTTTAAAGTGCTTTAGAAAGATGTGCGAATACATACAGAGTAGACTCTACAGTTTTAAGACTGAATAAAGAACATTGCAATTTCCATGAATCTCGAGCATCCAGGACAAAAATTCTGAGAATTATGTGCAAAATAACAAATGTTCTGCTACTTGAGATAATTAAATATCAGCAAACTTTATGATCTATGTATGATAAACATATGCCTAATGATAGTAATTGTAAAATAATGCAGCAATTCACTGATTCTGGATAGATTAGTATGGTCTTTAAACCCTCTCCCTTTTGACCAACTGATACGGAGTTTTTTTACAACAGCAAGTACAACCTTAGCCATAGGCTTTGCTACTTAAGAGTTGCAGCTATGACTGAAAAAAGACAACTGAAGAAACTCGAATTGTTAACTTTCACTTTGGTTATACAACAAACCAGTCCAGAGATATCCAACAAAACTAATAGCAAGCTAATAGCAATGGACGACACATAAGGAAGAGTTTAGAATTCGGTACGGTAGAACTGCTCTAACTTTTCATTTTCAAACAAAACACTTTGAAAAGAGGCAGACAACAGGTTTGCCTGTCAATTTTTCATAAGTTTCGTTTGGTTGGTTGGTTTTGATTTTTTTATGCAACCCTTTTGATTACTTCTTTTCCCCAAAAGACTTTTCCCCAGAGCTGAAAGTTCAAAGCTTAGTTCACAGTGACAAAGCTTAGAAGCCAAAGGAGCTAAAGCAGAAGTCCCCCAAAGGCCACAGAGAGACTCCTTAATGCCTGATCAGGTAAATTCACTTTATGACCTGGCTCATTGTTTACTGAGAAACTATAAACTGTCCTAAGATTGAGAAAGAAATGAGAAGTTCTTGTTCCAAATAGACGAGAAAAGAGGGAACATTAAAAGAAATGCTCTGTGGTATTGTGAAATTGCTATTTGCTCTATCTCCAAAACTTATTTCACTGTTACATTAAGAACTTGGTAATTTTCAATTTATCTCTCTTTTTTTTTTTTTAATTTGGCTCTCTCAAAATGAAAAAAACCCTATATATTTAAATCAGATCTGACACTAGTGCACAGAAAGTATCATTCTGTTCTATACATAGACAGATTTCATTATCACCCAAGCAGACACAAAGAAAGCATTTGCTAGCAAACGTGAAAGAACAGCACATATACTCCTTTCCCAAACCAAAGCTCTTCATGGCACTACCATCCTCAAAATAGTCCCAAACTTCAAAATCAAGGAAATAATTGCCATCATGTTTTTTGTACCACTTCCATGAAGGATGCTAAGAATATCTCCCATAAATTTCTCTTGTAAGAGGAAAAGCAATAACGACAACATCCAAGGAGAATGAGAAAAGGCGTGCAAGAAAGAATTTCAAGGAGTAACAGCCAATCTACTTTTGTGTAACAAATTAGGTACTGAAGAATTCTTTTTTTGTTTGGTTTTTTTATTTTTTTCAAAAGGAGGTTACAGGCACCAAAACAAACACATTGAAAGATGTAGAGGAGGCACACCCAAGGGAGAGACTGAACATTCAGCAGAACATTTAAGTCAACAGAAATAGCATCCAAAAATATCCTCCATACATCAACTGACAAAAGAAAAAAAAAAAAGTTGGACAATTTGTACTATCTTCAGCAGAAAGCTCACACAGATTGCTGTGGGTCCACTGGCATGTTATGAGTCTGCCTGCTATGACATCAATTGAGTTACTTTTGTGTGTATTTCTGTACAGATATTTAGAGGGTGCTATTTCTGAGTTCATGCGCTGATCTCAGTCTATGAGCTTGAGAAGAGTTATCGCTGATCCTGTTCAAGACAATGGCAATCAGACAGCCAAGATTCTCTCTCTGATCTCCCACTGTCGCTCATCTTCACCCCAAATCACTGATGACATCATTTAGATGTTTTCATGGCTATAGATTTTGGAATAGACACATTAGACCTTAAAACTTGCACCAAGATCAGATGATTAGACATTTTTAAGTGCATTATGCAGGACAAGTTTGCTACATCTAACATGTCAGAACTGTATTTTATGACACTGCCTGAAAGATTGGGCATATGCTATCTTTTTAAGATTATGTATAGAGCTTCATAAATCAAATGTCTGAATGAAACTTTGTTTATTCTCAGTAGTATACGAGCAGATATTTTTGTACCGATATTTTACCAAATGTATCTCAACATCCCGCTGACGCAGTATTTCAAGGGAGTCCAGTGAGGCAAACAATGTGACAGTAAAAAGAATGTGGAATATATGTCAGAGCAAATAATTGATGTAGCAGATAATAAAGTGTAATGCAAATATAGCTTTTACCAGGGGGAAATAGCGCAAGAGTGCTAGTCTCTCAAAATTAGCACGATTCAAAAAGTATATACAGTCACTGCACTATGCCATTCATGGCAAGTAATGAGCCATGACAATATACTGTGATATATGAAGATATTTAGAAGACTCATAACAGTTGTTTGTAGTAAGAATAGCTTTATAAACCGGTTTGTTTTGTTAGTTGAAATGCTTCTGAATCTGAAACTTCTTTAGCATTATTATACTTGTGAGATTATTGAAAGAGAAGAAACCATCCTCATCAGTTGTTCTTGTTTAAATCCTAATCATGGAAGATTACAGAAAGAGAGCTTTTGTTATAGGCACTCCTGATATAATTCAGATTGAGTATAATTTTGGAAAAGCTTTCTCTATTTTCATTTTTGATGTTCAGAATTCATCTTTGGATCCATTGTTTTTTTTTTTTTTTTTTTTTTGTCACAATGATTAATCACACAGGAGTTGTATCCAGCTCATGCTTCAAAACTCCCGAAGCCTTTCCAGAGTTACAGTAAGTAGACCTATCCTAGACAAAAGAGGCAAGACGTACTTTTTCCCCACGATACACTTTTGCCACTACAGAGGCTATCAATACTGTTTGGATCCCAAGCTCTACTAGTTACCATGATCGTAGCCAAACATCTTAATATGAGCAAGATAAATCTGTAGAAAACCACAGACTTTTATAAACACACGCAACCTGGATTCATAAAACTTCAAATCTCAAGCTTAGCAGTTTAAGCACAATGAAAAGCACAGATTCATTCTAATTTTTGTTTAATCATAGACAATATTTTTAAAGTACCTCATATACTGTAAATCAGTAAAAATAAATACCTGAGAACTTTGGTGTTATCTTGTCTTCCTGTTTGTTTTAACTGGTGTGAACCAAAAGGATGTTACAGGGGAAGCAAATATTTCTGAAAGCCAACCTACCTCCAACTGAATGAACGTGAAAATTCATACTCTCAACAGCAAGGGCTTAAATGAATAGTATCTTTACAGCAAGAAATACATGCTCTATCTATAATGGCAAAGAAATGGACAACTTTGTTACCTGTAATTGATACAAAACCTGCACAAAGAATAGTGTCTGTTTAGTCACCAGCCTCCTGCATTTAGCATGGAAATCATGATAGTACAAACATGACTGTTTAACAGGAGAAACAAAATTCTTCCATCTGGCATTTTGACCAAACTATTCCTTAAAACCTCATATTTTAAAAAAGTTTCAAATTTTCATTAAACAAACAAAACCATCCACCAGCTCTCAAACACCCACTCTGCCCACTACCCTTTGTCTTTCCTGAAAAGATCACCTTTTAGAATCGTGTTGCAAATCACTCTGGGAGTACTAACTTGTACATCACAACCACCTTCTCTTTTCTTTTTTGTAAATAGCAGCCATAATAATCCGTTGTTGCACTCCAGTATCTTAAAAAGGGCTCCATGCTCAGAAGGGATGTGAATGAGCTGATTCTCAGGTTCAGCTAGGCGTTAACAGTAGCCCATGAATCCAGTTGAGACTACAGAAAATATTTTGCTTTTCCTGTTAATACAATTACAGTACAGCATCATCCCAAAGCCTCAAAATAATGGGCAACATACAAACTCAAAGGAAGCTACCCAAAGGGATCACTAGTTACTGAATAGTGAAGTATGACTGTGCAGCAACAAAAAGGGACAGGCAAATGAATGATGGGTTTCACATCAGTCAGATGAACAAATTAGTATATGCACTGGATTTCTACATGACTAATGCAATTCAAGGTCAATAAAAATAGAGTGGGTTTTCATAACAAGATATCTATATTCTTTTATTTTCCCATATTCTTTCACTTACATTCTGCCATTGAAAGTACATTCTTCCAGTTTGGTCATTTTATTTCTGACCTAACTGCTAAAAAATTTTACTTATGTCCTGGTTTCAGATGGGAAAAAGTTAATTTTCTTTCTAGTGATTCCTGTGAAAGGAATGTCAATAATACCTACTGGGTTTAGTTGTTCCTAAGTGATATTTACACTATTCAAGGACTTTTTTCAGCTTCCCATAGAAGCACAGACAGAAAGACAGAATGGCCAATGGAATATGGTTTCGTTTGTAAAGGAACTGAATGATCTTTAAGGTCCCTTCCAACCTAAACCATTATATGATTCTATAAATATTCCACATGAATATTCCATACCATGTTTGTCACACTCATTTTATAAATAGGGGTTAGCCAGGGGGTGGGAATTCACAGTCACTGCTAAGGATGATCCCAAGGCACTGAGCACTGAGAGTGACACATGTCATCATTATTATTATTATTGTTATTTTACCTTTTCTGTTCTTGTTTCTATTAAACTGCCTTTATCTCCACCCACAAGGGAGTTTTTGCCTCCCTTTACCCTCCTTTTTTCCCCCCTCTTCCCCTCACCCTTCTTGGGTGGGGGGGGAGGATGGGCGATATTGAGCTGTACTGTTCTAGTTGCTGGCTGGGGTTAAACCATGACAACTTATTAAGAAAAAAATCCTTTATCTTAATAATTTAGTAAGTTTAGTACATAAACAAGTGCCAGAGAAACACCACCTGTTCCTGCAGCAACAAAAGCTCGGAAATAAAAGCAATTGGGACAAAACCATTGCAGAAGTTATCCTCCTTGAATGTTATGTGCAATCAACAGCAAAGCAAGGCTTGGCTTGACTTCAAATTAGAAAGAGTGAATTGTATTGCTTACTCTGGTCCTGATGTTATTTTACTATCAGCTGTTACAAGAAATTTGGAAGAACATATCACAGGTAAGACATTATATTCACTCTCTACCTCCTATTTTCAGAGCAAGGCTTTAAAATTGATCCCCAAATCTGGATCTAAAAATTTCTAACTTACAGAACTATTTCTTAGTATGCCTGGGTCTGACAGAATAAAACGAGTATGGTCTTTTTTTTTTTCCACCCACAGGAAATGCCCCTCCTTAACATTTTGTATGAGAAGAACTATTCCTCTCAAATGCAAGCTCCATTATTCATAGAGCTCTAAGCAAAACCCTACTTAGAAGAATCCCCTAGTGCCACTCCATGGGAACTCCACAAGCTTAAAACAAGCAGGATTTGGTACTGAACTTCACCGCCAATGTATTGTTTTCCCCTTGCTCACTGTTTCAAAATGGTTATGCTACCAAAACTCTTACTTTAACACATTTTCACACTTTTTTTTTTCTAAAATCTTTTACTAACTAAGTTTTAGATAAATAAGACTTAAGCCAAAATAACGTTTTATACAAGTTATTTTCAGGTACCTAATTCCTTGTAATAATAGCAAAAGAACAGAATTTTTCCCACTCCCTTTAATCTCACAGATGTCTCTGAGTGTCCCTAGCTGAGGAAACAGGTGAACTATACCTTTAGCAAAATCAGAATTTAACTTTTCTTCCCTGACACTGATCTATTTTGTTTTCTGTTGGGATTCCCGAATCTGACGCCCTTTCTTGCTACTGGATTGCATGAGAAGTTCATTTTTAAAATAAATACAAGGTTGAAAAGTCCACTCTAACATAATCATAAATGTTGAATTAATTTTATTTCAATATGTGCCTTCTTTTTTACCTCAACACTGAAAAAGGAAAATTAAAACCCTCTAGATTTTCTCACAAATGAACAAGTGTCACAACTGCTTAGAAAGAGTTACTCACATCTTTGCAAACAGCATTTTCTATGCACTTCGTGGCCCATTAAGATGATGTAATTTATGAACTGAAAGGATTGCTATTCAGAAAGCTCAGTCCCTGGGCTATTTACAGTGCCAGAGCACTCAAAGTTAACTGGTGATTGAAGTCTCACAGTAACATCTGACATTTCATTTAGCCTTTTTAACTAAAATAGTTATCTCTGCAAATCACTCATGCCATGTTGAAGCAAATCTTCACCTTGATACTGAAACCTGAGCCTACAAAATGACATGCCTGGTTCTTGATGAATGATACCTCTAAGCCACACAACCTACAGGGAGCATCAAGTGTGTGGCACTAATTTGCAAACAGTATGTGTGGCCTGGTGATAGAGACAGCAAAAATCCACTGCTTTCTGTTATACTAATGTACTTGAGAACAGGGAAAAATCAGCCTGAAAAAGAAAAGCTCTTCATTGAAAGCTTTAAGCAAAGCCTGCTAACACTAGAATTCGTGGTTTTTCCCCTGTCCATAAAACTGAGACTAGAAACTACTTTAATCTTCCTCAGCCCTCTCTGATTTAAAGACAGTACCAAATACTGAGTGCACGTTGGTGAGAGCAGAACGAGGCTGGACTCCCTGCTTGGGGATCACACTTGCTACATTTTAATTAAGGAATACTTTGCCCAAGTTCCCTAGGCTAATACAAGTCTAATTGAAGTCAATACTAAGTCCAATATGTTGCCACACGTGCAATCTAAATTCACATCCTAAGCTCACCTCAAGCAGATGAGAATACTTTGGATGGACCTAATAGAGCTTGCAAAGGGACATGAACAGTTCATATCCCTTGGGATGTCCAGCTACCAGCAACCGCTGACTGTGCTGGAAACGGAAAACAAAGATACAGCATCAGAAGGAGTCAGCTGCAGTCAGTAAGTTCAATGTGTGCTCCTCTGGAGGAAGATGGGTTAACTCAAAATGTCCACCTGTGCCTACAGCAATGCTTCTGTGTTAAGTCCTCATTCTCCCCTTCCCCACTGGAAACGATCCAAGAATCCCAAGTGCTTAGGCCACCCACTTCAGCGTCTCACCTTATGGACAGAGAGACATTAATTCTCTCTAACACACAAAACTCTAGTAATTCTTGTGAAACAAAAAGACATAAGGGAGGGGAGGAATCTAAGATTAGGAACAAAAAACACAGAAGTTATGGGTTTAACCCCTCTGTGATTATGGCTGCTTACCAAAGGAGGGCTTTACAGCAGTAGACTTTGGGTAGACAGCTGAGAGAGAAGGCAATGAATGGATCTGCGCCTGTTTCAAACTGTCAACCCTAGAATCTAATTCCAATTTAACAGTATTTTAAACATTAGAAGAGATTGCTATCATCACTCCTCAATAGCCTTAATCTCTGGAGCTTTCAAAAGAATAGACAGTGAATTGAATTAATTATTAGCCTTTCACCTTGGAGATCTGAGTACAAAGGTAAGAATCAGTAGCTCAGAAGAAGCTAATGAGACTGGGAGCCTATTTTTGCTCTCCAGTGCACTCTAATGCCCCTCACACATTCCCTGGACTTCCCTACTTTTTTCTTGTTGGGCTTCCCCCACCCTGCCTCCAATTTAAAGTGAAAATTCAAGTGGTCAGTAACGTCTGACATCTAATCCTCCTTCTGTTGGATGTTCATAGCTGTCAGGAACATCGAAGCAGTGTCAGTTGTGGAAAACAAAGCTAACAATTAAAGATGGCCTTAAGCCCAGCCCAGATTTGAACAGGCTTGAACACAGGGCTTGGAATCTCTAAGTGTGATCCAGACAAGAAACTTGCAGGAGACCGTTATTTTACTAGTAGTCTGTGTCAAACATCTCAAGTTCAACCTGAGGATTTCTTAAGAAGAACATGGAGCAGAGAAGGAGAATTTTCTAAAGATAAGATTTGCTTGTTCTGTCTCGTACATCCATTTCACAGCACCTGTTACCATGATGATGGTCAAAGGCCAGATGAAGTAGCGCAATTATCTGCAACCATTTATACAGTAATGAAGCCTTACAGCTAAGTACAGACCTGTCTTATTTATGCCTCTTGAAATGTGACTGTAGGACTTACGATGACATTGCTAATCGTTTCATACGTTTACTTGAGTAAATAACAACTTGTCCAAAAATAATACATGCCTTATTATTTGCTAAATAATATTTTGTTAAAATATACATGCCTATTTAAAAACAGTTAAAGAAGCTCAAATGAAAGAGCTGGCCAAGAACATGTTAGAAGGCAGAGTGCATGGCTAGCGAACGTGTGAAATACAGAAGTTAAGAACTGAGCCTGTACACTGTTCAACAGACAACTTACAGTGAATTATTTTGTGGAAACTGTGGCCAGCTGGCAAATAAGCCATTGCTAGAAAGACAGGATAAATCAATGATAATTATATCCAACAGATTATTCAGGCCAAATGGTCAAGTGGTTTTTTTCTATTTGCATTTTGCTGACATTTCTAGAGCATGCCTAAAACCTGGGGCTGTCTATATTTAATATTTTCTTTATCTGTTGTTACATTCATTCTCACCTCTTAAAAATAAAAGTAAATAATTAAAGACTTACTTGTAGTGATTATTTTTGCCCATAACAAAATAAATCATTTTATGCAGGTATCACATTTTTTATGCGAAATAGAATTCTTTTCTATTTTAAGTTTACTAAAAATTGAGAGAATGGTGCTTTTAATCATTCTGCAGCTTTTGTCAAATACTTTTGAAGTGGCAGTAGCTGTATATGCAGCTACTATTTCAGGATAGTTTTTTTCACCACTCACAACAAATGCAAAGGAAGTTACAGGGAATTTTTTTGTAAGTCTGAACACATTCCCTCCAGAGTGTATCAAAATTACTAACTCAGAAACATACTTACCATCTTTGTAATACTGTTAATAAAATCAGAGAGCATAATGAATATTTGCAAATCTTGTTGTTCTGCATAAAATTTAAAAAGAAATTTATATATTTAGTGTTATCTGTCTATTCTTTAGCTCCCAATGCACATACAAATCCATGCTTCCTGATAGTTCCAAAACCTCATGTGGGTATTCCTGAAAAAGAAAAATGCCCAGTATCATGAAGTGCTGAACAATTTGCATGAGGAGATCTAGTCACACTGTTCATTATGAAAACGTAGCCATGAAAATCAAGACGTTTGTAGGAACTGAGTATTGTTGGCAATACAAAGTAGGATGGCTTTTAAACAAGTGCACGCCACCTTCAGACTTAGGAGTTCTTAGCATTAAAAAAACCAACTGAACAAACCCTAGGGTATTTACAATTGCAATACAAAGACTTGGATCTGGTTATGGAATGTCCGGTACCTCTGCTGGGCATGTATCACACTGAGTTCCCAAAGTAATAAACAGAAAGAGGGAAAGCATGAGGAAACAGAAGGCGAGAAGAGGCGGGCTGTGAGGGGTGAGATATCTAAGGTCATTTCAAACCTTAGCTGGTATGAAGTTTGGAGGTGCCAGTCTCTCCACTACTTACAAGACAAGCCTAAGGTATACAAGATTAGACATCTTGAGTAGATAAAATAAATTCAGACATTCAAACAAAATTTACCAGCCCTTGCCATAGCTTCTCACATGCACTGGAAATGCCCTGGCTGTTCTTTGGGTTCCCCCCCTAAAAACTGCTTTTCCCAAGACCTGACACTCAAGACACCGCCAATCTCACTTGGCTTCTATCTAAGGGGACAGAGGCAAAAGGCGAAAAAGAAGATACAGAGAAAAACCTCTCCACTACTTAACAAAATTAATGTTAGAAAAGAACTGTGTCAATAATGGTTATGGATACGAAGATAGTGAAAAGAGCACTTTTAATTCTTGAAGACTTTAGCAGGGGCTTGCCCTTCACAATTCGGACCTCAAACTTCTCAAGGCCTAGAATAACTCTGTAGCCTATTAGTAAGCTAAATATACCCAGGGAACAAACACGTATCATATATCAGTCTTTTGTCAGAGACAACAGCCTGCACTGCTTTGATATGAACAGCACAGAGATCACTCATGAAGAATATAAACCAGCTGAATTCAGCAAGAGTGCTCTCTATTAGGATGTTTTTATTATTTTTATCTTTTATTCTATGTACTATTACAAGACAGAAAAAGCAGTAGCAGCAGACAAGAACTATTCAAAATGGAAGCTTAAGCATTGTATATCGCATACAGATGGATATTTGATCTTAGTATTGACCTATCAAGTTAGTATTAGCCAGAGGTGCCTTCAACAGAAGAGGCAAATAAATAGAACTACTATTCCTATAAATCTTAGCTAGTTTTGATTAAGCAAACAAATTTGAACCACCAAAATTCAGTCCAGATGTATAGGTATTAGGCATCTAGTAAGAAAAACAAAACAAAAAGGAAACTGAATGTTGAGTAACTGCAAAAACAATCAACCATCCAAACTCCATGGCTTTTTCCCCCCACGTACAGCTTGCTTTAAACTTGCTTAATGTGCATAATTATGTCCCATTGCATATAGCTGCACTCAACTATAGTTCCATAGGAAGAAGAAAAAGAAAGGAAAGGAAGAATTGTCCTTCTAATAAAAATTCTCTATTGTCTTAAAACCATATTTCAGACACATATGTAAAACTGCAGCCAAACTAAATGATCACCTCTAATAATCTGCTGAGAGCAAGACTCATTCGAATCCACAAAACATATTGACAAAAGCTATTGCTGAATAGGTCATTCAATTCACAGGACCTTTCAACCCCATTGAAAATTTCAGAGGGAAAGAAAACAAAAAACATCAAAGTCTTTGTATTTAGTATATAGACCTTTTTGCCAGTTCAAGTTTAAGACCTTTTTAAAAATGCACTGTCAGCAGCATAGCTTTTAAAGGTAAAATGAGGCCTTTAAAGCAGGTATCCCACTGTGTATTCTACCACTGCGCTGCCTGTGGAGTGTAAAAAACAAGGGCAAAGATGGGACTGAAAGACTCAAACACTCTCTTACAATGGCTTTCATCTTCTCTTCCAAATCTGTAACCTTTGAAGACAGAAGGAATCGCAGTTAATGCGTTTACAAATAGGCTGGAACCTGCTATGTTTTTAAAGGAAACTCACAAAGGGCACAAACGTCCACTGGAATCTCATTATGTGATTTAAAGGGCCGACAGCCCCTCAGTTTGACCTCTCTTTTTAATTTCATCTGTTTGAAAAGTTCATGCACTTTCTCAGTTTCCTTTAATGATTCGTCACTTCTCTCTCTCAAAATGAAACAATTAAAAGTGTCACTGATGTATGATAATACCAGAAGGAAGCCTGTCTGTGACAATTTACAAATCCATCCTTATCCTTCATCTTCTGCAGGGAAAATACTGAAAATTCAGCTGACAAAATATCTGTCTCCTTGCATATTTATCAATACAGTCTTTTACAAATGCTAAATAAGCAACAAGGAAACAAAACCCAGCGGTCCAGATTTCGCGAGTAACTCTGAAACAAGCCAATATGCACAAATGCCAGAAGAAAATATACCTTGTGAAGATAATGACTGTAGGTGTAATCGTTCAGCACACCCTGAAAATAGTCAAACAAACATTAGACTCTGAAAGGCTGCAAATAACAAGTATCATCCATTAGCCCGGCAAGTTTCTTTTAAGAAACACTACAGAAATAAAAAAGGGGCAGTAGCAGGAACAAAGCTTCAGAAACAAATATCATTTCATATTATCATATACCCCACTGAATGTGATTTACAAAACCTGTTTAAATAAAAGGCCATAACATTATTTTGCTATCTGCTTTTTAAGTCTTGCTGTCTTTCTATTCGAGGGCATAAAATCACTACAGTAACTTTTTTAGTTTGAATCTTCTCTGATTTTCTCATTGCTTAATTTTCAACTCAAGTGTTTACTTCATTCGGAATTTTTCAATTTCTGCGTAGAATCTCAATAGGACAGTTATGATCAGCAACAGCTAAACAAAAGCTTACTTGCCATAACTCTATTGTTTTAAGACTCACATTCTGGCAATATTAAAACCCACAACTGTCTTACTGTCTTTTAAATAATACACCAGACACTTCAGTAAAAATATTTCCTTTTATCTAATCTAGTAGCAGAAAGGTCAATGGTAAAACACCTGCGTAACTGAAAACATTTCCATGGGAACTTGATATATCCTCCATTTCATACTTCATGCAACGTAGTTCCTCATAAACCCTCTAATTCTTGCCAAGATGTATCCATCTTCTACACTTCATTTTATCTATGACTATTGTAGCAATAGATAATAGCTAGATAATAGATAATGTCAAAATGGTTCAGAGTAACATACCCAAATCTGGTTTACCTACCAATATACAGGAGTACCACAATACGACATTTGTGGCTGAAATTACAGATTGTAGTTTACAGAACACCTAACGTGCTTTTGAGCAACAGAACTGGCACCACAAGGTATCTACAAATAAAATCATACTTTTCTATAACTCCAGTTTTTACTATTTCTAAGTCCCCATTCATCCTCATAAAATTATGATCCCACTAAATGTTATCCCCCTTTCCAATCCTGCATTGTCCTTAACAAATGCAGCTCAACCTGCACCCACCAGGACAAAAAAATTTATTTGCATGCTTGTGCAGTCAGTCATATTTGGGGACTTTGAGCCTAGAAAACGTCTATATAGGTCACCTGTAGCAACATTTTGTTGGGAAAAGGAATGGCAACCAAGAGAAATGCTGCCTTGCCCTGGAATACTTAGAGGGCAGATAATTAATTCTGAAACTCTCAAACACCAACATTATGATATCCACTCCTAAGATATTCATAATAATTTCATATAGCCACACAAATTCAAAGTGACATTATTATTATTCTCTCAGGAGAAAGGAAAAAAACCTGCGTTTTTTGCAATCCCTGTTACTGAGCTCTTAAACTGTGTCTTGGAAATGTAATCTCAAGCAATAGTTCCATGCCACCACAGTTGCAACCACAAGAAAGCTTCCATCAAAGCAGAAAGGTGACAAAACCCAGATTCTCAGAAACGATGGCAGTACTCTCAGAATTTCTACCTCTTATCGCTGACTTTCAACCAGTTATTTGCTTCTGAATTTTTCTGCACTACAGTTTGGGGGTTTTTTGACAGTTTCAAACTGATTGTAGTAGCAGCTTGATATGTTCCCAAAGGTGAATTGAGTAGCGTGGGCTAGTTGTAACTTCATTTAGCTTCACTTTCTGCTGATCTGTAGGCTAATCTAAAGGTAAAAGGTGATACAATGTGATTTGAGAAGACCAAGAATCTCTATCACCATTAAAAGCACTCTGAAGAATTAACCCAAAGATAATATGTTTGTTTAAAGTATGTTTTATTTATGAGCTTGAGTTTAACAAAATCTTTGCTATGGGGAACTGTAGAACCTAACAAGTGTACATTGTCAGGAGTGATCTGAGGAAACTGGCAGAACTACAGAAAGGGTTATGGCATACATGGCCTACGAACAGCCACCAGAGACTGGCAAAGGATAGCAATTTAGCTTCCAGAGTTTAAAAAAGCCATAACTTCTCTTAGGTGCTCTCAGTGGCCATCAAAGGCAAAGATAAGGAATGCAAATAATGACTGCAGGTTTTAAGCTGTTTTAGAGCTCTCAATTTTTCAATTATAAGAACTCTTCTGGGCTGTCAGCATTACTACTCAAGCTGGCCCCACAAAATGTTACTTCTTACCCCACAGAAAGCATGCCAATTAAAAAAAAAAACAAAACAAAACTGTTGCTCCATTCAGGTGACACCAAGCGATTTCAAACAAAACAAGCCTCAATATCTACTCCATATCAATAATGCAGTGGTTGTGTCATTCAGCTCTGTTGGAAGATACACAAATTTGGGTTCTTATTCTGGATGTTTGGATCCACTCCTAACACCTGCAGCAGGGTAGATTCTCTCTACATTTGTTCTAATCAAGAACCGCTACCCAAGATGTGAAGTTTACAGTTTTGCAAAACACACATCTCAGAGGGAAGTTCCACAAGATGGCCAAATTCATCCAACAGCTCACTTCTTCCTGGATGAAGTTTATTTCCCCACAACCCTCTGTCCTGTCCCTGCAAGCATGGTCCCACTGCCTTACTCATTGCAGTATTTATGGAGCCAGTTCAGTTTGCTAACTCAGCAGAAAACTGTTCACAGGGTTTTTTTTTTTCCTCTAGGTTAGTATTTCACATTTTTCATTAGAGTGGGTACAAGGTAAAGATAATTTCTTGCATTAGTTTCCATTATCTTTAGAGATGCTTCCAACTGTTAGGAATAACTTAGCAATGAAAAATTGATTATACATTTTGAATATTTCTTTCAGGAAATTATCTATAGTATTATTGCCTCAGTTCTGTTAATTTTAGACTATGAAAGATCTGTGTTGCACTTGGAATGCAAACACTGATTTTACAATACACTTCCAAGTATGATTTTTTCCTACATTTTTTCTAAAGTAATCACATTGGAAATAAGGGGAAACAGAAGTCACAAAAGATGGCACAATCAGATGAGATCACTCCTTCTTCTGTGGAGAAGAGGTCAGAGGAGCATAAAAACACCAACACCGCATGAAGCAAGCTGAGACTTCCTTCATCAATGAGCTCTTGGGTCTGGCCACCTTGAGCTTTCAAGGACCGGAGCCATAAATGCTAAACAAAATGGTGTCCTTTCAGTGGTATTATATACTTGCAACTAAATTAGGATAAATTTATTAAAGACTGGTTGTTTTGTATGTGTAGTGATAATTATAGACAGGGGTTAAGAACTAATCATTGGCAACGTGCATTGTCAGTCCAGTAAGAGTCAAGGCTGAAGTTTGACACAGCACTGATCTGTCTTTCAAACATTCCTGCCCCAGCAATCCTGGACCTCGAACAGACATACAGACGCAGGTAGATTGCAACAGAAGGGACAGTGGCAGCAAACTGCTGTCTGGTGATCCTGAGAGGATACACCCTCCTGGGAGGCCACGCACTCAATGGCGAGCAGTACCCACAGCCCCCCTCTGGTTTCTGCTCTGCCTGCACAAAGCACAGATGAACACACGGGAGCAGCCACAAACCAGTGTGGTAACCCTGCAGCTAGAAAGAAGACAGCAAAACACATATCCCATGGAACCTGCTCTAAGGTGGCCCTGCTCTGCCAGGGGGGTTGGACTAGATGATCTCCAGAGGTCCCTTCCAACCCTATGATTCTATAAGTGTTAAACTGACAGCATGAGACTTGACAAGTCTACATCTGTCTATTCCAAACAAAAATCTTTGCAAGTATATGTGAGAGCTCTAACAATTTTCAGTACTACAACTAATGCGTTATCACTGAAGTGGATAAAATGGTCCTGTAATATTCTTGTAAAAAGGTGGCAGCCACAGTACAATCTTTGCATGTCTTTATCCTTGAGGATATGTAACAATTTAGATATACATGTATAAATATACATATATATACACCTACATACATCGGTATTTTAACTAGCTATTAAACAAGACTGCTTTCTATAGCAATAATTTCTGTACTTGGATTGAAAACAAGTTTTGAAACTCCTGTTGAGATCGTAGGGCCATGGTCTCACCACTGGGACTTCCTAAAATGCATTTTGCTGTTAGTAGATACCATTAAATCTGCTGACTACATATGTACATTGTCTTATTATTCAGTCTCAGTATTCTGCTGTGCATTATAAACCCTGCAGTATTAGTCAGAAACGGTTACAGAGCAACCATGGCAGCATACAAATAAAGAATGAAAGAAGAAATATTTTTATTTTCATTTTTATATTAAAGTCAAATTAACTTGAATATCATTCTGGTTTATAGGTTAATAAAATACAAGAGAAATTAATTACTAGCAGAAATAAATATTTATAATGCAAGCACTACGATAACAACAACAAATGAAAGACCCTCTTAGTGGAAGCGCTTGCCCTAAAGGGCAAGAGATATGCCAACCTAATAACCTCACCAGGGGTTATGAAAAATTTGCACATTGCCTGACAGCCTAAGGTAAAGTCTTATGGTAGCTCTTCAAGTGGATAAAAGGGAAAATGGAATGCATTGCAAAGAGGTACCGTTTATCTAAATCAATGGAGACATTTCCTACTGCATTGACCTTCACTGCATCTTGAGGAGTATAAAAAGCATTAAGGAACATTTTAAAAACACCCAGGGGTTTTCTTTATCTAGGTTTTCTCCCTGATCAAATAAACTGGAACTCTTTATTACAGATATTTCCCATATTTCAAGTTAATGTACATTTCTCTGCAGCACAGCCACTTAAATAATCTTCACACTTCACCAGGACTCTGACAGTCTCCCAGAAATGTCATATTCCTCCCTCGATGAACATCCCTCACAACGATAGCTTTGCAACGTCCCTTTGCACTGACGCTAACTGAAATGATTATCCTTAAGATGGCCAGGATCAAGCAACGAAAAGGAAGGACCAATGTTTAACATCAACACAAGCACTATAGAGTAGAAAACCACGAGGGTGTGTAAAGTTACAGGGTATAAGTGTGAAAGCATTCACCTACATATGTTCTCTTACTCCAGTGATTATGAGAAATAATACTACGATGAGAAAGGCCACCTTTGTTACCTAAGACAGCAGAGTAAGTGGTTCACTCCTAGCTCTTTCCTCATGAAGACTAGAAAGTAAATCAGGCAACAAAAACATCACCAGCTAAGCCTATTAGTAGACCTTCATTAAGCCAAAATGGGCATGGGTTAGAGCCTGTACATCACCTTAGCACAACTGAATCACTGTCCATTCAATTAATGCCTATTTATAGAGTGTTCGTGATCAGAGAACAATATGTAGACATGAAATACAAAGATATACTGCACTTAAAATCTTTATACATCTTTCCTCTCTCAACTGTTTAACGTTGTTTCTTGTGAGCTAGGTTTTCACACCAAGAGCAAATGGTAAGAGCAAGCTCTGCACACAGAGCGTAGTAGTATTTCACCCATAGTTCTCTTTTTTTCTCTAGGATTTAAACAACTCTACCAATTTAGCAAGGCTTAAGTAAATAAAACAACAATAAGCTCACTTCTTATTCCTGTATATGGCAACGTTACAGCACTGTGATAAGCTGTGGCTCCTCAATACATGAGGTATATTTATTTCTAAAAATCAGCTTCAATCTCTGCATGCTGTCCAGTAACCTAATGCAGTTTCATTGTGAAACATTTGTAAGATAAAATGCAGAATAAAGAAAACAAAAGGTTGAATTTAACTGATTTCTTTATCCATGTTCTCTCTCTTTTTTTCATCACTCCCCATTTTTGCCATTAAAACATTCTGTTTGCACCTGAATGTTTAGTCATACTTCCTTTGTCCTTCTTCATAAGCTGTAATTTTTACCTAGCTAAACATCTAGTTCCATTTCCTATAACTTTTTTCCAACTTTCTCAACAAACGTCTGTTTAATTTTAAGCAGAAAGCTGGCCAAAGGTATAAAATTAAATTGTCACCTTTCATATAAATAAAGCAATGAGGTGTACAAAGCCTTTCATTTAATACCAGGGGAGTCACATCATACCAAAAGTAAATTTTATCAAGCATATGCATGTGAATTCCAAGCTCTTTATATTCTTTTCATATATAAATTATCAAACTTACATGCATGCTTTATACTTTCAGGTTCAATGCATCCGAGTTTATGAGTTTCTACATACCATTAGTAACTTCTGCACTGTGTAATACTTATTTTAGTTCTGTGTCGTTTTTCTTCACTATTCAGCCATTTTTCCTTATTACGCTTCCAAAGCAGCAGATTTATTTCTGAAAAGTATAAAAGATACATGTTTTTCTGTTAATAAGTAAACTGCAGAGAGCAATTATAATCATCGCTCAGATCACAAGATTATTCCATAAAGCTTGGCAACAACAGCACAGAACAGTGGCAGAATAAATGCAGTTAACAACACTTTTTAAAAGCCATCGATCAGAATATCGGAAATACATTGCCTTAAGATTTGTCATGGGAATTCATGCTTTATATCCTAAACTAACAAAACAGCTGCTTTTAAAATTCAGGGTAAAGAACTGCGTGTCCTGCCTGCCTATTTCATTGAGTCCTCTGCGTCTTGTCTTTAAATCCAATGTACGGAGGAGTTCTTGGGTTTTATTCTCTCCTCTTCTCAAAATTAATGTGAGTCATACAAAGCACCTGACACTGGTAATCATTCCTTTACATTTAAAATATATGTAGCTAGAACAAAGGCATGACTCGCTTGGCCACGTTCCATAGCTGTGCTACCGTACCTGCACAGCTCTGCAGCACTCCACCTTTTGTACATATTGCATGCTTTAAAGCTGTCTAGTGTAACAGATAAATCTGGGCAAGCCCCTATTTTGTAATGATCTCTCCTGACATTCTAACATTCTGTTTGGAGAGCCTTGAGTACAACATTTCCAGCAGTTCCCTCAACCGATAGCATAAATTTTGTTAAACTGCAACAGAGTGCTCTGCAAGATAGATTTGCTGAGCCGTTAACTCTGGAAGCAGGAAGCAAAAAGCAGGAAGTCAAATTGCATCAAATTTCACCGGCAGTAATTAATTTGTTATTTTGAAGGGAAATAGTAGAGTCAAGCTACAAACAAAGGTTAAATTAATGTAATCACAGCACAGGAACATTTCTTTAAATGACCTACAAATTAGTGTGGAGTGCAAAGCACTGTAATAAGGCGGCCACTAAGTATTGTTAGGGGGCTTTGCTAATGTTTTTGGCAACAGGCTGGAAGTTAAAGAAGGTGTGAAGCCAGTGCACTGAAACACAAGGTAAATCCATACATGCATAGACAATTCTTAGGGACTATGTGGAAAGCTGGATTGCAAGGGTGATGGGAAGTTTGCGGATTTTAATCTTGGCACATAAGAGCTGACATATTTTGAAAACTCATAAATTGGCTCCACTTTGTTCTGGGGGGGAGCGGGATCAGGGGGTGGTGTGGGTGTTTTCCCCCCTTCCCCCCCCCCGACTTTTCCACCTGAAAGCAGTTCTTAAAAATCTAACAAGAATGTACAAACACTATCTTTTATTACTCTAGTAGAAAAATAGCCAAAAACACTACCCTAAAGAGTGGTTATGTGTGATAACGTTATGTTTCTTCTATGGCTGAGTAAGAAAACACCTGTACCTTAGTCATTCTGAACAGAGTTGTGAGTTGTATTTCTGGGAGAGAAATACCTGTCCAGTTCTCTTCCCCCAGGAGACTGGGAGTATGAGTAAGGAAGGAGTGGTGTAATTTTTTTAAAGGATCAAAATACAAGATAGACTATGGACAAACAGGAAACTATACTGAATAGATAACATTCTAGTTTACTCAAAACAAAAAGACTGCTGAGAAACAGCAGATACATGAACGGACTTTTACAGAGAAAAGACTACACAAACACATCATACTGAAAAACAAAATATATAACTGGATCGAGAAAAAAAAAGTAACATTTCACCAATAAAATGCCTGCCCTAAACATAGTATTTCCAGAAAAGCTCCTCAGCAGCAATAACAAAAAAACAAAACAGAGAAGAATAAAAGATTGCTTAATAGCTGATCTAATAAAATACTCTCTACAATCTTGATTTTTCACTGCATTCCCAATCTATAGGAGATCTCCTTTTGGTAAGTATTCCCTGTTCCATGCAAAGCCAGAAGAAAACAAATGAAGGAACTTTATACCCCCATTAAGAATGTCCTAGTGCCAACAACTCCAGTTTAAGTCAGTCTCTGAGCATTTGGCTGTGGAGTATTAGAAATGGGATGTCCTGTGACACAAAGATCAAAGGCTTGGTTTTGAATGTTGAGCCTGAAATCCTTTTGCTTTGGTGTTCCAAACTATAAAGAGGGATAATAGCACGTTCCTCCCACAAATAAGCTCTGGGATGATACAGGCATCTATCGAGAGGTACTTGCATAGCACAGTGATAAGTACTCTATTTTTTTATTACAGAAATAAACCACATTTTGGTCCATAAAATAAGCAGATCGAGTTCTGCGTCTGTACTGAAGATATTTTTAGACAACCATGGTCCCAGTTAATTTTAAAGTGGCGTATGTAAAATCAACCACAAAGGCAGGCTGCCCACGCGTGGCCTTGAAATAGTGCCTTTTGGATGCAAACAACCTGTAGATGCACTAAGTACTACTGCCATGAGAGAAGGGTGAGAAAAGTTACCAAAAAGAGGATCAGCAAGTGGAGTTTCTTTTAGCGTGTGGATATATTTAAACCCAACACGAAGAATGGAAGAAACTCATACAGCCTGCAGTTTGTTGACTCTACGTCTTTTCCAAGTGGTGCTAATGAGCAGACTTCTCTGACCCTTTTTCAAATCCTGCATTGTTTTCCCTGTCCTATACTTATATTCTTTTCATTTCTTATCTTCCACAGTTTATACCCATTTTTCACTTATTAGAACCATTTTATATTCTCCCTTCTTCTGCTCAGCAGCTGTCATAAACCCTAAATTACCCACAGTTTTGCTCTCTGCCTTTCTCTTACACTCTTCTCATCTTTTTCTTGAGAACTGTAACTCATATTTAAATTCATTTGCAGGGTGTCAGCAGCTTCTCAAGGCTGTCTCCAATTTTTCTCCAGCATTACGTTTCAGTAAACATAATATCTCATCCAACGGAGGACCTGTTTAAGTGCAAGACAGGGAATATTTGCCAGTCTAGTAGGGACACACCATCTGCAGGAGATACAATTTCTTCCCCATGGCAAACAGCTTGGATCTTCTAAGATTAAACTAATAAAAGTTATTGTTTCATCATAGGACTTCAGTGATCTTATAGAGAGAGTTACTGAACATGGTGACAAACTGTCCACAGAGTGTGCCCTGGGCTGCAGGAACCAAGCACTTTCTACGTTCTGCTGAGTTGTTCCTTCCAGAAGCAGCAACTCACGTCAGAGAGTAACAAGAAGCTGGTGCAGATTCAGCACAGTTGGAGGCCAGCAAACTACAAGCTGCAGCGGCAACTACAGTAAGTGAATTTAAAATGAGATACTGAAAACTTTTAAAAACTGAACATGGGGAAAAGAGGAAAGTTTTAAAGCATTGTAACTGGATTTTATTAAGTTGTACAACTTTTTCTTTGCTCATACTTGAGGAAGTTTCTCCAGCAAGCTTTACTCACCCTCTAATAATGTATGTTAAAAACCATAATCTCTATTTTCAATGGCAGCAAATTATGCCCATTTTCTTTTTATTTTTTTCTTTAAAGAGCACTTAGATAAAAATAATTGTAGTACTCTTCCTTGAGAAGTTTGGGTATAGTGGCTAATTGATATAGATTTGCCTTAGAAACAAATGTGCTTTCACTGCACTGATAATATTATTTTAACAGTGTGTGTCTCAGAACAAAAGCATGACAAATTTTTGGACAGAGTTATATATTGTCCCACCCTTTTTCAGCTTTAGAATAAAAAGAAACATCCGCTAAAAGAAAAGAATTTTAGGACAATTATTTTCAAGTTCGTTGGTTTAAATTCCATAAGCAATACTTACATCATAGTTCAGCTGTATATTGTCATCGATAACACGATCATCCCATAAGGCATTTGACTGTTTCTATTGGCACATCTACTTGAGAATACTTGCAAACGACATGTCTGTGTTATTTGTAGGTTTTTACAAGCAAGGGAAAATTATGAGAGGAGTCAATAACAAGCTCCCCAGCCTTGCCCAGATTCCACTCTGGAAGAATGACATCCTCTGAGATCTTCCAGGAATCTGTGCTATAATGGCAATAATTTAATTAATGCATGGAATAATTCATCAAGGAGATTAAACATTTTTGGCTTCTTTACCTTAGCCTTACAGGCATGTTGTATGCTGAATATATGCTTTCTTTTTTACCCAGCACACTAAGAAAAGCATAGTATACCATGTACCCAACACTGTTTTCTCTTCTTTTCCTCAGTGAGCAGAACCAAAGTTTAGCTCTCTAAAAGTAAACCTAAAAAATTATTAAGGAAACATATCAATTACACTTCTGTATGCATACAGATTAGAAATAGCTGTCATACAGAAAATATTTCAGTGTGGAGTACTTAGAAAGATTAGGCATTATTATGTGTATTGAACCTAGAAAGCAGTTGCTCCAAAAAAGAAATAAAGGAAACTGCACATAGTAAGAACTCCAAGCACAATATGGTAGCCAAGACGTTCTTTGAATGCATAAGGGAACATCTGGAATGTACATTGCGATATCAAGACAAAACCATACATTGAGGCTGGTTTGAATAACTACAACTCAGACAAGATGTTGAAAACCTGAAAAAGATCCAGAAAGGAACCAGAAGGATGACTCAAGATCTGCCTCCCCCAAGGCACTTGGATCTCAATCCACAATCACTTTTTACAGTAAAGATTTATACTATAACTTGCTCACAAGCAATGAGTATCTAACAAGCAGAGATTTCAGATAGCAGAAGGCACTTTGATCTAACAGGTATTTATAACAGAATCCAAAGGCTAGAAACTGGCAGCTAGATAAGTCCAGAAAAAGCAGTGCACGCTTTTAATAGTGAGAGGGAAAACTAGAACAACTTTTCCAGAAATGTACCTAATTATCTGCACTTCATAGACTCTGAATTAATTTTGCATGTTGCAAATTCACACAGTAAGGTATAAATTTGCTACAGAAGTAACTGTTTAAATTGCAACAGAATGCAATTATGCAGAGGTTGGGCTATGAAAAAGGTCAAATAATGTAGAAGGTCATAATGGATTTCTCCTTTTAACTCTACCAGTTAGTCCTGTGTACTGTCAGTGAAATGTAAATATTAAACATTATTCTTTGTTTTGGAAAAATTTAATGCCTACTTGCATAGCAAAATTAGAAAGCTGCAGAGCATTCAGCTAGTTGCTATTAAGTACAACAAATGCAGTAAATACAACAATTTCTGAACTTAAGACTGGAAACGTTTGTGAAGCCTACATGGCACTGTTTTCAGCAGTCTTTGCATACTTATTCTAGTTGTTCAAATTAAATTAATACATACTAATTAAATTAATAATACTTAAGACTTAAGGCAGGGGGATTGCCCACTTGTTGCAATGTCTTAAATGTTTCCATTACCTTAGGGCCATCTTCCTCTGCCAAACAAAATACCATTTACTCCTGTCAAATCAATTAGCCTCATTTTGTTTTCAGAACCTGTAAGGGTTAACTCTGTCTGTATTTAACTCCTTTTACTCAGACATTATTAACTACTGTGTATTTTCATACCATCAAACAGAGCAAGGTTCTCACCTAAGTAGGTATCCCTGCAAAAATACACATAAAAAGACAGCAACTAAAATTAAAATATCAAAGCCAGACTCTTCCTACTTGTTTTAAAAATCCTCTACTGATGATCTGGATTTTGTAAACTACTAAATATTTGCTAGTGTCGTCACAAGAGACAAAGAAATTCAAATACTATCAAGTACCTCAAACGTCACCAATCCATTAACTGTATTAAAAGAAAATACTGCAAAGTTTACTTATACAAACTCATGACCTACAGTGTTAATTTTCAATTCAAAACAAAACAGAAATGAAACTGATTTTTATTCTTAAGGAGAGCTAAATACTTTTTTATCCACCAGAAGGCCAGTGTAGTTTTCTATTTCCAGTCCAGAGCCAAGTTTGACTGAAAAATTTAAAATCCTTCAAAACCAAGGACTACAGTGAAAACGCAGACAAGCCCATCTCTGTGGAAGACAAACTAGGCACTATTTTAATAAAAGCCTGGTACCAACTCAGGGAATGCATTCCTTTCTGCAAAAGTCTACATTTTTGTGTCCCTTTTCCAGCTTTCAAAGATGCAGAAGGAATTACAGATCCCAGACTGCACCCAGCTAAACATCCCTGTCCCGATTTCCTCAGCCATGCTGGAGAACTTCCAGGAACTAGGAAAAGAGATACATATATCTCAGAAGTACAGCAGTCATCTTTTACAGCTTGGGCTTATGCACACCACTGCCAGACATAATAAATCCAGATAAAAGAGAGTCTGAGATAACCCACATAAAGAACTGTTCATTGAACTCGTATAATCTATACCGCAGCCAATAAGCATGGAAGCAGGTTATTAAGCATGAACTCTACAACTGCCTTGTTAAGTGCCTGCAAGCTCTCGGATGAGCGGAAGCAGGGTTCAATTTTTGTGCAAGACTTTAACATCACATTGCCTGGTATTGGATTTTGAATGCTTTGGACTCTTTATGAATTTTTTATAAATGTTACTTAATATGCAAGCGCTATGAGCTTGTACATTAACTGGAGAAACAGTGTAATTTATGGGAGATACGAGTAATTTTCCTACACTCAGCTAAAATGAAATAGAGAGCCAGCCTTTTACCATATGGCTCATTCTCAGACATCACTTAACACAGATCTCTCTTCTCTGCCCCACAAAATTACGTGCTTTCACAATCAGCACCCTGTCCACTCCTGACAGTTTTCTTGGTTTCTTAGAGGGTTTTTTTTTGTTGTTGTCTCAATGTGAAGCCCTGTTGCAGTCAAGGCAAGATAATTCTCTTCATCTTACACTCTTCACTGGACAGCCAGTTACCAAATGACAGACGTAAGAACAAACAGAAAAGAATAGAGGAGGCTTACAGGGTTGTGCAAAGGTAACGTTTTTCTTCTGTAGGGGTACAACCACCACTTCTGTTCCCATTGCGCTCTGCTCTCTACTTATTCTTCTATCCACTACATAGCACACTTTTTTGTCTTCATGTTTATCAGACTCAAATCTCATTGTGACAGGGTATGAAAAATTTTATGTTCCTTGGTTTGAATCTGTCCTTCTCAAGTAATATAGGATCAAGACGTCTGAGGCAGGACCATCAGAGGGAAAAGAAAGCCAAGAAAAAAATTAAGTCTAGAGTTAAGAATATGAGAAATGAGGTAAATAATGAGCAGACCGAAGGTTGAACACAGAATCACATGAAGAAATAACTGAAAGGAAAGAATACCAACGCATCTTTCAAACCTTCTGCCTCAGCCTTTCCAGTGTGAAAAAAAAGAAGAAATGTCCTTATTGTAAATTTTCCACTCTGCTTTGTGCTCTGGAGCCAATGCCACAGCCTTGGGGAAGAGTGGCTGGAGAGCTGCTGTTCTTTTCTACTCATGTGCCTGCAAAAACTGTCTCTGCCTGAAGGATGCTGCATCCTTCAGCACTGAGGGTATGCTCAATCCCCTCATCCAGGTCACTGATATTCAACAGAACTGGCCCCAATACTGAGACATGGGGAACACCACTCGTGACCGGCCACCAACTGAATTAAACTCCACTCACCACGGCTCCCTGGGCCCAGCCATCCAGACAGTTTTCTACCCAGAGAAGAGTACTCCCATCCAAGACACAGGCAGAAAGATTCTCCAGAAGGATGCTGTGAGAAACTGTGTCAAAGGCTTTACTAAAGGCCAGGTAAATATCCCCAGCCTCTCCCTCATCCCCCAAGCAGGTCAGTTTGTCACAGAAGGAGATCAGGTTTCTCAAGCAGGACCTGCCTTTCATGAACCCACGCGGACTGAGTCTGATCTCCTGGTTGTCCTTTATGCGCCTCATATTGGCACTCAGGATGACCTGTCCCATGACCTTCCCAGGCACCGAGGTCAGACTGACAGGCCCATAGTTCCCTGGATCCTCCTTCCGGCCCTTCTGGTGGACAGTCATCACATTTGCAAGCCACCAGTCAGCTGCGACTTCCCCACTTAGCCAGAACTGCTGGTAAATGATGGAAAGGGTAGGGCACACCCTGCAGCTTGAAACCTGGGTGGCAGCGTGCTTCCACCAGAGCTCCGTCTGGGAAGCCACCTCAGTCATGCTGGGTGCAGAGCTTGGAGAGGCCAAGGCTCTCCATCGGGTGGGACACCATGACTCCCTGGTCAAGCTGGTACAGCCCCCCTTCAGTGCCCAGCCATGAGAACCGCCTCACCATGCTCTGTTTGCTGCGCTTCTGGTCTCCATGCTCCCTGGGGCCACCTTTTGTGGGAGCAGGGTGGGCACCATTACTGCTTGCTCTGTCTCGTCAGCAACCCTCATGCAAGCTGCCAGCTCCGGTAGACTGCCTGTGCTCTCCTGTCCTTTCCTCAGCTCCAGAAAGCTAAGAAAAAGCTCTTTTGGGTTTTTTTGTTGTGAAGCCCCACTCCGTTATGGTCTTACCTGCCCCTCGGCAAGTGAGCATTGGTGGTGGTTACACCCCATTTAAATTGGGCACTGTTATGGCGGTGCGAGCTGCAGGCACATACAGGAAATGCTGATTTTTGGTGCCAAGGAGGTTCTGCAACATGAGGTAAGGACAGCTGAATTTAGGTATTGCTTCTGGGTATGTGCAGTTGTCACTGAAAACGCTCATTGAAATTCAGTGCTAGTGCGCAGTCAAAAGCAATATAAAATAAATGGGCAGGCAGAACCATAACATATATGCATTGGACAGGTAACAAATGTGGCTGGTTTAAAATTATCGTTAACATTATTGAGCAAACCTATATAAAATAACAAGACAAAGTCACTCCTTGCAAGACTCATCTACCATTAACAACAGTCTCTCTCTAGAGGTGATAAACATTTTGCAAATGACCACATCTACTTTGTGAAATCTTCTCTGTCTCCCAGTTCTCTCCCCCTTTCCATAAAGTCATATTGTTTCTAAGGATGGCTGCTTTTGGATATCACCTCCTAGCATCCAGAAAAATCCTTCTCCTATAAAGCTTTACCATGAATTGCTTTGTACTTAAATCCTTTTTTCCCCACCTTTTACATATCCTCAATAGGCACTTTGTACAATGAAGCTCCAAAATCTATAATCAAGAGTTTCAGAGCTTTGGTGTACTTTGCTCTTAGAATGGAAAAAAAAAAATATATAGCAAAGGAAAAATTAAATATTATTCAACAATAATAATTTTTAAGCATTTTTATGCGGCATTTCTCTTTCAGATGAAATAACAACAACCTAAGTTTCTGGGTTTTTTTACTAAGCTGCATCCTCTAACAACTAAACCTGTTTAATATATACTACTAACAACATCTAAGAAAGTAGACACTCTGCCTAGTCAAATGGCATTCCCTCATCCCTGCCCAAATTAATTCTTTATTTTCTTTGGGGTCACAGAAACCTAAAAGGACTGTGGGGGGTTTTAAGGAAAATGGCCTAAAAACTTCATGCTATGTCAAAAATAGTCATGATCAATGTTGGTGGCATTGTCTCTGAAGGTACCAGCTATCCTCTTAAATAGCCAGTATCTACCAGATACTACTGTATGATTTGAACTCTAAAGAAAAAGTAGTTCTGGTATGCCTGACGTGCCAGAACAATAGTATCATCTCAAGAAAAACAATAGAAAGTCAGCATTATGGGGTATTTACAACGAAATGAAAGCAAACCACAGAAGACTACGCACTACATGGAGCAGGCTGCAGCAGCTCCTGCGATCCTTGCTGTGGTGCACGTGGCTTTTCCAAAAGTCACGTCAGGCTGAGCGTCTTATTCTTTGTCTCTGCTGTCCTTGTGTCTTTGAGATTGTAAGAACAGCACGTTAAGCTGATGGCTGGACTAGATGATCTGAAAGGTCCCTTCCAACCCAGGCAATTCTTTGCTTCTATGATGTATGTCCTGGCACTACTGCTTTGATCCAAATCATTCTTGTTTTCAGGATCTGTGAATACTAATTGACCTTCCCGAGAATTCATTTTAAAAAGGGATAGACATGACATTGGGCATTTCATTAGCAGCAGGGGTGCAAGCAGTCTTACAAAGGTAAGAAAATGTAAGCACATGTTGTGATCTATTCCTCACATAGGTCATTCTCTTTGATCCCTACTGGAAAGTGCTGTTATTACCAGAATCATATAATCATGTAATTGGTACCAACAGAGTCAAAGGAGCTTATGGCACAGAAGTATTCAGGGCTGGGATTTGTATCTACAAACAACAAAGATCCATTGTGTTTGTTATAGGCCAACTTTTGATCTTACATATTTCATTACCCGTACCTGAATAAAGACCTAGGTGTTTAGGTTGGTTTGTTTTTTGAAAAAGGCAAAATGCACAGAAAATACTAACTTTTTTTTAGTGGGAAAGTTAGAGAAGCTAGAAAAGCTTGAGGGGTTTTGCTGTTACTGAAGCACAGAATTAAAAACTAGATTTTCCCTGATTATATTTGAAGAAATTGAAACTCATATGTTGTTAAATACCGAGTGTCGACTAACACCTACATGAAAATGAATTGAGCAGCATTTCATTAGGCTCTTACTATAAAAACAATCTCCTGGTTTTGCTTAGATAAAATATTACCAACAGGAAGTAAGTTAGGAGATGCTACTCACCCTAGCAGTTTTGAATGAGCTTTGCTTTCCTTCTGAAGGATAAAGCTGTGAAACCCAAAATGACAACTCTTCCTACAAAACCGTTCACCATTATGGTTCTGTGACCAAAGAATGGCCTTGCCTTTGAATTATTTTTTGCTAGTTATGAAACTATTTGATGCTAATCTCAACTAACTCCAATGGCTGAATCATCTTTCCTCTGCTCCTCAGCTGTCTGACAAAAATCTTGTTTTGGTGGTGCCCACATACTTAATGGAAGCAATAAGATCTCTCTATCCCTGATCTGTTAATAGTTATCCAACCCCCACTGAGTTCTTGCAGTATTCCTACAGGATTGCTGTTTCTCAGTTTCTCTTCCCTTAAAAACTCCAGTTGTATTCTCCAGCACCATCCCTAATCTGCTCATCTCCAGAATTAAAGTGGGAAGCAAAATAGGTCATCTATTCACATATTCATGACTATTTAAAGCTTGTCAATCTTTCTCATATAAACGTGCCTAATTTTTCTGCATGCAGTTCATTTTAATGGAATATTATCTAGCAAAACCATAGCTGTACAGTAATTTTTTTTATTCTCTTTGTTAAAGGAACTTGGGAATTTAACTTTTTTCTTTTAATTACATCTAAAATTTTCATCCATCATTCATCATCATCTCAGTCTGTTTTTCTTGTGTGAAAAGTGATTGTATAAAAAACTTGCAACAATACAATCCCGCAGGCTTGAATTTTACTGGCACAGAATTATTGATAAGAACAGTGTAACATGCCCTTCTGATGAAACATGTTTTTTCAGAAACCATGCTTATTCATTTATTAGTAATGATAAAAACTGCCAGGAGCTGTATTTCTTATGCCTCTGTATAAAGAATGAATTGCCTCGAGGCTAAACATCTCCAACAAAATGTCTTCCCTTCTGGAAAGTGGCAACATCTTTATGCTAATGATTAAAAATGTTCTCTGGATCTATTCTTGGATTTTTTTTTTTTAAGAAAAACATTTTATTTTTCTCTTTTCTTTGCACATTATCATAATTCATTCATGAAGAAGATACCTGAAACAAATTAAGTATGCTATAAATCACACCGATGTGTAACATTTCAGAGTAATTTCTAGGAAGTCAATGGAATATTCCATTGCATAAGGTAAAAAGTGTCAGTGTCCTATACGATGGCAATATGGAACATGAAACCAGTATGAAGGCCAAATAATTAGCTCTTCAACCATTCCTAGATGCACTGTTTCCTTCAACAGATCCAAGACACAGCAGGAAAGCAGACCCTTTGCTGAATATATAATGTGAATTCATACGTAAACTCTCCAGTTTGTGCACCCAACAGCCCAGCAAACTTTCCCCACATTGGGGTTAAAGATGCTACCAGCTCACATATTCATAAAGATGCTACTGGCTCACAGATTTGTCAGAACACCTTTGGAGAAAGAGTTACCTTGAATTTTTTTCAGGTGTCTTTGACCTTATGCACCTCCTATTTTGGAATCATTTTTTACGTTAATATTTTTAGGTTAATATTTCTTCTAGATTTCTAATGAAGATCTTCATTAAGTTTGTATGGATTGCTGTTAACATTGCAATGGACGCCTCCTGAGGACTGTACAGATTCCCATTTATCATCATAACACGTTTTTTCATCTGCAGTTGACAGCAGACAAGCAAAATGCAATTATCATCACTATACTGAGATCAAATCAAATAGCCTGTTTTGCTGGCATCAAAGTCAATATTGCTTCATTTTTAAAGTAAGAGCTCTTGTAACAAGTTCTAATAAATTCACCACATAATCTATCTGCTCAGAGGGGAAAGCATCACCTACTAAATGCTACTTTCTGTACCACTACTTGATAGCAACCATGATAGAATAGTCTTAAAGCAAAATAGTCTTAAATCTGCAAAGGAATCAGCACACTTGCTTGCAGTTTTTGCCAGGGTGGTGACTGAGTGATACAGTTAACTGTTACATACAAGGATTACATATGATATCCCACAAAATACATTAAAAATGAATTCTTGATAAGGCTATTGGCCAGTTCCCAAGCACGGACTTAATCTCAGTACATTAAGGACTTCTGTCAACAATCATATAAATCAATAGAAGATTATTTCCCTGTAGAAAGAACTCACTTAGACCACTAGCACTACATATTACAGAATATAAATGTGTCTTCTGTTGTTATCAAAATTCATTTGATAAACAGAAGCTCAAGACAAACCAGTGAGCCCTATTGAATCAGCATTCTCCAACAGAGCTGTGTCCTCTCTGGAAGTTTTTGACCAGGTCTAATTATACCTATCTGCTTTGCAAAGGCCTTTTGTCAGTTACAGATGAAAAGCACAATATTAGAACTATTATTGTTATTCAACCCTATCGACCTTTTCTCTGAAGACTATGGGAAAAGAAAGGGGAGTTTAGTTGTTCAGAACACAGTACGTTCCTACACCTAGGGAAGAACTGAATTTAGCTATGGCCTCACATACTGCAACCAAAATCCAAACTTGGGCAGGTGAAGGGAAAGATGATCCAATGAGTAAAGTTATTTGCCAATAAACCAAGAGACTTCCTATTCTGCTGGTTTCCTGCACAGTCTCATTCAGGTCACCCAACTACAGCAGCCTGTATCACACAGCATGGCCTGCAAGAGGGTCTCAAAGTTGGTGACCTCTTACGGCTGTGGTAGCTTATTGCATTCCCAGCAGCCTGCACAGAGCTGGCTCTGCTTCTCTGCACACACAACAAAAAAAAGACAGTCCTAGCCCACTTCCCAGAAATATTCATACTAGCACCTAACTATTTTCCTTGTAATAGCTGCATTAGAAGAGCTCTATATTAAAAACGTGTGCTATTCACAGTTCATAAAGTCAGGAGAGCCTAATAGTGAAAGTATCTAGTTTCTCATCATATGTTAATATATAGCTCAAACCTGTCCCATTTTCTAGCTTGTCTTGAATTTCTCAAGAGTTATGTTTCTGTCATCATTATGATCTCTTAATAAAAGGTTCCTTTAGGGAAGGTGGAGTTCTTTTTTTAACTGACAACATTTGTCACTTTGAAGAGTCAAGGGCAAAGATGCTTCTAGCAGACCTGATCCAGCAAACACTTGTACAAGAGACACTAAACTGCAGTAGGGGTTTTTTTTCCCTAATGTTTAAGCACCTACTTATTCCCTAGGATGCATATTCCTTCTATGATATATGCCTTTTATACACAATCAACTAAGTCTATTTAATTATTTACTTATTTATTAGGTAAAAACACTATCATTTTAAAGAAATTAGAGCCATAATATTCGTTGCTTATTTACAAAATTTTTGTTCTATGGGACATCACACTTGGCTGTATTGTGGTACCTAAATAAATACATGTACTAAAACCATTGCATTGTTTATAGTCAAAAGAACAAGAAAACCAGGTTATGGTATTCATTTCAAATAGACAGATGATATTTACTGGTTTTTAATACATTCTATTATGCCCTAGCACTATCCAACATCTTCCAAGAACATATTTTTCATAGACTTCGAGAGAATTATATTCTCTTGGGTTTTTTTCTCTGGGATACTGAACAGAAGCCAACAACTCACCCTAAACTGCTGAAATTTAATATTACCTAAAGTGCTGTACTGTGTACAGCTTGGCAGAAGCAGCCATTTAGAAGGTTTTAAGTCTGGTATCTTGGCCAAAATCCAATAAGGTCAGTAATTACCAGACCTTCAAAACCCTGTTTGTAACAATACAGAAACAGGGTAGGTTTATGAATGTTTCAGAGAAGCTGGGCCCAGCTTGAGACCAAGCCTCCAGATTTCCTCACTTCAGTTTCAGCTCCATATCAAACTTGAACAACATGTAAGAAGTTCCCTACGCTGATATCTTCAGGGTTTGCCTTTAAGACAAGAAGCCATATATCTTGATGCTCCATCATGAGCGTGGAAAAAAGCACATCAGACCTCCTAATTCTGGTGATACATTTCAATCTTGGCCAAAAGTTGAACTTCTCAAAAATACATGCAGAGAGATTGAGCTGCCCAAATGACACAAAAAAACCCCCCAACCACAGCCAACCAAAAAATAAACAAAAAAAGTCAATCAAATGAAAAAAAACAAAACACCAAAACCCACAAAATAGAGTCCTAGATCAAACTTTTTACTCCACTTACCATTCTTCTCTTGCAGCAGGGACTGGAAAAGCCCAAGATGAGGAAAGTCTTGCCAAACAGCCAGCTTCTGCCTGGGCAATCAAACTTCCAGAAATCCATAGGCTCAGGCCACACACACGTCCCTGCTGCAGGACAGAAAAACTTTACTGTTAGACAACTCCATCTGCTAATGTCTGCTTTCCAGTTATCTGGTGCAAAACCAGAACCCCCAGAGCATCCTTCATAACATGAAGAATGTTTAAAATGTACTGGAAGTAAATGAAGATACATTTTATTATAGGGCAGTTTAAAACTGAAGTACCCACTTCGTAACATGAAGTCTACGAGACTGCAGTCTTAAATATTGATTTTGTATTCATTGTCATTGACAGAAGCAATCTACTTTTGCTGAAGGTAATAAATATGACTTTAAACAGAATAAGGCCCTTTCAGCAAGAAATTTTACATCTATCTGTTTATAAGCCTAAAATTAAAACCGCTAGAATTGAAAAAAAAGAAAAAAATAACCAAGGGGGTTTTCAAAAATTTAAAACTCTATCATGCATAAATGGAGCTCATCAGAGAAAGTAATTTCCCTGCAGAAAACACTCCATCTTTTGTTTTATGTAAGTTAGCAACATGAATATTTTATTCTTAGTGAAAACCGCCGTTACCCTTTTGCATTTCATAGCTTTGCTTGCTGCCTCAGATATATAAGCTTTTTTTTTTTCCTTTCTCTCTTTGCTGTTCAAGTCTATTGCAATTACAAATTTTGCCATAGCTCAGTAGATATTAGAGTTTGGAATGTGGCATTAGCAGCAACTAAATCCTTTGTCCTAACATCCCGTCTAGAAAGCAGATGGGAAGAAACGTGCATAAAGGACAAGGCACCACAGAGAGCATAATTATTCTCAAGATATCCATCATCATTTGGAAGACACATATTGACTGTCATTTTCTTCAGGTGGTTTAGGATTTTCTCAAAACTACTTTCAACCTGGGCAAAATTTTACAATTACAGAGAAGGTAGTAAAAACACCTACATTGTATATCCACACTGAAACAATGGCCTAAATGCATACTGAACCGAATTTATCACTGAGCTGTATTTCAACTCCAGGATGAGAATAATGAAAAGAATCAGTACAGTGGATAACATATTGCATTGCTGGGAGCTGCTGCAGAGACCTGTGAGCAAAATGGGCTGCACGAGAATACAGACCCTATACAAAATTGTATTTTAAATGAGTTTCATCTCAAGAAGCTTAAAAAGTAACTTTTTCGATCAAGTTGAAAATTTGGAGAAGATAGACTATTTGACCTATATGCAGTTCCATTATCATTGTAAATTCTCTTCTTTGAGAGCAATTTTATTTTTAATTTTGTTACTTGGAATGCGAGAGTCTGAGTGACTGATTTCCTCGCTTACTTTTGTTGGAGTTTTCAATTGAATTTTGGGGTTTTTTTGTTTTTTTTTTAAGATTGAACATTTCCAGAAGATAGTTGTATCATGTATCAGATCTTCCACCTAAAAAGGAATATACTTATGTCTTCAAATGTGATCTTCCACATGGACTTTTTGAACTGCTGGGCATGAGCAGCGATAGGGCACCAAGGGCATGTCAACAGGACATATTTAACACAAGGCTAGCGTGCCTCTGAACCACCTGGGGGTCTGAGTAGCAGAGGGTAGCACATTTTGAAGGCATAAGTTCAGGGCAGCAATACTAAAACAACACCGCCCCTGGCTATTTAGCTCTGCCAATCCACGCTAAATTGCACAGGCTGAAAGTCAAACTGACAGATTCATACTGTTTCCATTGCCAAAGTTAAAGTGCTAACTCCTGGACGTACATACAAGATTTACATTGCACAAGATACGCAAGCCATGCTGTTCACTTCGTTGGATGTAGAGGCCTGATTACTGAGGCAAACAAACAAACAAACAAAGACTGAGCTTAGGCTGGGTACGATGATCTGATTTGAATCATGCTGCAAGGCAGACCACCAGCACGCTTTATCAAAAGACCACACAGGACGAGTCTACAAGATAAAAATCCCTTTCCAATTTCAATACCATATGCCAGCACCAAAAAGCTTTGCCACCTTAGTCAAAAACCATCAGGGGAAGATTTGTGCTCCAGAACATCTGAGTCTAATCATGCAAGGAGGAAAAGACCAGCCACTGTCCAATAAAAGTCATTCGGTAACAAGAAACATTGTGTGTAAAAATACCCATCATTCTCTGAGATCACTGGTGAAGGTCCAACTTTTTCTACTACTGAAGTTCAGAACACTTTAAGATGTGATATATTTCAAAATGTTTTTCATTTCAACTATCTGCTTTTTCTCTTCATTCTCTACAAAGAAAAGTAACATTTTCCAAACTGTTTATTTTGGAGAGCGTGAAAGCTTTTGCATAAGAGAGGACTCAAAATTCTGGGAATAAAGACATCAGGACAAGAGCACCCCGTGCTTTGAAAGCTCAAAAATTGCCTCAAAGACATGCATCAATGTTCCTTGTTCTACAGTTAAAGGTGTACAAAGACAACAAACGTGTAATTTGTAATAACTGGCAAACAAGAACAGCCACCTTTCATCTTTTAACTAAGTCATTAGCTCATCAAGTGATGTAAAGGGGAGAGTCTGTCAATGTATAAGATGGGAGTTTTAAAAGTTAGTTGAGTGGGAGAGTATGAGACATGCTAGAGAATTTGACTTAGATTTTTAAAGTTTAACTGGTGCAGAATCATAAGCTGAGTTAGTAAAACTGCTTATTTTTACATGCCAGTTATTACCCATCCTTGTGACTCCTTCTCAGCATTAAGAAATTATTTGCTGACGCTGTAATTTAGCTCCATCTTTGGTGCTGTGGTCAACATATTTGACCTACTTTGTAAATCATTGCCACACTTTCACTGTAATTTGTTATGGAAATTTATTGCATGCTTGCTTTATTTTACCTCATGAGGCCCTAACTCATTATATACAATAGTATGCTGATGTATATCTAAAATGATATTCCACATGGACCTAAAACCATTACAGATATCGATGGATATTTGCTAATAAGCCTCAAGTCTCTGGCTTTTCCTCTCTTCATCTACTCCAATTTGTCTTTAATTCTTTCAGTGTCCTTAACCTCATTAGTGGCCATAGGGATTGGGAAATTTACTTCACTGGAAATGTTAGTAATGCTATATAAATACCTAATCACCCCTCATTTCAAATTTTCAAAAGAAAGTTGGCAAGAAAACACACCAGAAAACAGCTGCTTCTTCCACTATAAAAGAAAAATTATATAAAAGGAGTTATAACTGGGGGAGATCACTCCTCTGAAAGATGATGGGGATATTCCAGAATCTGAGTCTATATCCTGAATGATGATGACAAAAGTTACAGTTGATGACATTTATAAATTAATTAGTAAAAGTTATGTAAACCAAGAAGTTTGAATTCCTTTAGAGAGCCTGAACTTTCCAGCAGTCCCCAGGGTCTTCTGCATTTCAAAAACCAAAAATGCTTTTAGGTCAACTATCTTCCCACTCAGCAGCAGAGGTTGAATTGGGACAAGTCTAATTTTCTAATTGCAGAAAGAGTGAAAAAAGAAAAATTGCTTTTTTTTTTTTTTTGAAATATTAAAAGGAATCTCTTTTCAACTTCAGGTCCTAGACAGAGAAACAATAAACAGCCAAACATCATTTGTGGCTGAAGTTGCCGTATTAGCTTGCTTTTGAAGACAACCCTATATATAGGGCAAATTATCAGCGACTGTAAACTCTGGCACAGCAGTGCTTTTGTACAGAGATGATTTTCTACTTACTTCATACTCCAATTTCTCCGTTGGACTGTCCTTTAATAATACAGCCATAAATCAGTGCTATTTCCTGTACTTTAATGTAAACCAAAAAAGAATAGCATAACTCATAAATAGAACCTTGTGCTAATACTCGAATCTATCCCTGAAAGCAACAGAATTTAACTTTGCTTCAAAGTGGTTCCTCAACTTGTCCATTAAACCATATTTCAGAAAACAATTTTATTATCAGGCTTTATCTTGCTTTATTCTCCTTACCTGTTATGACATTGCATTTAACAACAAATATATCACAATCTTTTTACTGTGTTATTCAGAACGTAAACACTGGACAGACAGAAGCTAATTAAAGGAAATAATTTTCCTAAGGAGCTGGATTACTTCCTAATAGTTTATTATATATGTATTCTCTTGCTAGAAATGAAGACTTAAAAATTCTACCTTCTTCAAAGCTTTAACGTTATTTGGATCTCTGAAGCATTTATATTTAATTTCACAGCAGTGTCACAATTCAAGTGGTATATTTTAATGTCTGCAGCAGCCAATTGTTGATTTATTTTCTTTCGGGCAAAATGAAAATAATCTCTTAAGAGGTTTGCTCACAGCCCTTGTGTTTGAGTTAATATATTTGCAGTGAATAAATTAAAAGAAGTCCAAATATGACTTTAAGGCCCTCTTGAATTTAAAAACTCCATTCGGTTTTAAAAATTATTTGGAAGTTTTCCTATGAGAAGTAACTAGAAATGAACTCATTAGTGACCTTGGGCCACCTCCACTGTAGGGGTATGCCAACTGTGAGCTTCAAGGGTGGGGAAATGAGCAGCTGCAGTGATCTAGTACCTTTTTGTCCTCTCCATTAGAAGCCCATTCTTGGCTGTGGAGACATTCCTGTAAGCCGTACTCTCCAGTTACCTCAGGGCCAACTGTCCCATGGAGAAGTCCAGAAAGGCCAAAGACCTCAGATGCTGTCTTCGTCAGAGCATTCACCTTCCCACTCTGCTGCATTTCAAAAGCTTCTCTTAAAATCTATTCCTTCTCTTCTCCATTTGGTGTGGTGAAAGGCTGCTGTGACTGAAACGTGAAAGCTTGAAATGACAGAGTTCAGAGACATAGATACCAGCCCTAGCCCAGTACTGTCCGGCAGCAAAGGGAGGGAGCAATCAGGCTCGGTCCTCCCAGGCTCAGGTGAGCAGATTTCTTTGCTGGAATGCAAACTCCAAAGTCACGGCTCCCAAGTCATCTAGACTCACCTACACTGGAAGAAACTACACCTCCTGCTCGGCCCGTAGTTTCTTATTTCTATAGGAAGGAAAACCAGTTAGATGGAGAGAAGCGAGTGCCCTCTGACTTGACTTCTTTACATACCTGGGACACTGTTGTAACATTCCCAGTTTCTTAAGGAAGCTCAGAGTTAAGAGGCTCATCTGTAACCCCTGTAGATTTCATTTCCCACCAGTACTCTCTGCAAGCCTGCTGGATATCTACGCGTCACCTGATAACACAAAAAGAAGAAAAAGTCTTGATTTTAAGGAGTTACACCAAGCAGGTCAGCTTCAGGATGAGACTACAGATTGTAATGATAGTCAAACTGGCTACAGGCCAGGTTTAATAAGTTAGAGCAACCTCTTAGGGTATCTAAAGCTAAGTTTCCACCACAGATAACTACGGGTAAGAAGAACACATATTGGTTTTGTAAAAGCATAGATGTCTACAAAAATTAATCTTGGGGTAGGGGAATCCAAAGAAAAATTTTAAAATATCATATTTTCCTACAGAAAATTTCAATAACATTTATTTTTCAAAAGAAAAAATTTTCTTCATCAAATCATCAGTAATCGTTCAGGATCTTTGCTATAATAGACTAAATCAGAGTTTGTGCCTGGGTAAAGTTAATGCATTTACAAACGAATAATGATGGATCAATGACTGCATTTTTTGTTCAACTCTTCCTTTGAACTTTTTTATAAATAAGAAAGTAACTTAAAAATACTTTAAGAATCACAAAAGTGAAAAACAATCATTCAGTACTCAACTGCATAAAAATATACTGGCTAAAATAGACTAATCTTTTTTATTTTCCTTACTCTAATTTTCATTCAGCTTCTTTTGTTACATAAGAAAAAGTCTTATTTTTGATGAGCGTCACTACATTAGTTTTCAGATAACCATGGCCACACGCAGTTTGGAAATACAGATTCAAAACCGTAAACTTCAGTAATGCTCTCTATTGCTCTACTTCTTTCAGACAGACATAGTCATTTGTTTGCCTTTTCATCAGATATAGCATTATTTAATCTTTTTCAGGACAACACAGTATGTATAACTGTAAAAATTCAGTGTCTTATATTTGATACTGTATATCCAAACAGGCAAATGTTTGTTTCGACAAAGAAAACCATAAGGACAAATGACATTTCAGTAAGATGTTAATATTACAAAATTCACCCTCTTGATTTGGTGCATCTCAGTACACAATTCTAATCATTTGTATTGTAAAGTCAGACAAAATTCACAGCAGATAAACTCAGGCTAAAAGAATTTCCATCCATAAAAAAAAAAAATTAAAGGAGAGATACTAAGAGCTGAGGAAAGGATTTTTAATTTTGTTCATATTCCTTTTATCTATTAGCTACTGATTTCTCAGTGCAACATAAAACATCAACATTGTAAAATACCTATGTAATGTAGGACCTCACCCAGTAACCTCCAATATTTCTGGATCAAGTCCCTTAGCAGCCCAGCACATATGGCTATCACATTTTCCAAACCTCGTTTCCAACCTACCAAGATCAATGATACAAGAGGAATGTCCCTCTTCTGAAACTGAATACCAGCACCAAAAAACCCCAAACACTAGGCCTCCCATTAAATGAAGAGCCAGCAGCTTTTCACACAACATATAGCAGACTTATTGGGCAGTTTTATCCATGTGTTTAGCAATTTTAAGGTATTAAAAGTTTCAGACTGACTCTACATAATAAGTGTACCATAATTCTGGTATCTGGTGGGACTACTGGAAGTATTATGCATTGGTAAATATTTCCAGTCTGGTAATCCAAGCCTTACCTCTAATAAACCTATTCTATGGGTTTGGTTTGCCTTTGCTATTTCAAATACATTTTTACTTAAATTTGATACTACGACCAAATGTTGTAACACAATCTTCATGCTCCTGTCCTGCCACAGCCCCAAAATATCCCAAAAAATATAGGAATTATTTGCATTATAAATTACATCTGTCTCCCACAGGAAGACTGCCATTTGGTGGAATCTCTTTGGATGGTGTGGCTTCATCACACATCTGTGCAGAACACAAAAGTTGCCATCATTCTGAGGGTAACATGTCTCACAAGGGGCCTCTTTTCACTATTCTTTTTACTCCCCATGTAACTGTAACTTTACTCTGAAATCCTCATATTGTTTCCTTGCTGACTAACAATCTCTTGTTATCTTTCTGCATTTCAATTATAATGCTGTATTTAGTAAAGCATTTGGGCAGAAAAGTCGCACCAAATTGTGCCTGCAAAAACTGAATTGTTCACAAATTAAGGATAAAGTTATTAAAGACTGGGAACTAATGAGAAAAATACACACACTCTGCAAGCTTTTATCTGGGTTCAAAAGAATTCACACATCTGAGTGATCTCAAGCGTCAAGAGCAATCTTTTCCTTTCATCTGCCTATCTTGCAGGAGAAACCTCAGTTAATTTGTACTTTGATACATGTAGGCACAGAACTCACCTACAGTTGAGTGTACATTTCGTTATAACCAGGTAAAATGAACTCTCCTGTCTCTCCTTCCATATTCTTCCTTCCCTCTTTTTCACAGAAGAATTTTTGACAAGGATCGTCTCTTCCCTGGTGTATGCTGTAGTAAGCACACAAAGGATTCAATCCTAACTGGAAACCTCAGGCACTACTAGCTTTTCGAATTCCAGCCTTCACTGCCTAAACTTCCTTTCAAGCCTTCAAAATTCCAGCTAAGGCTTCTGTCTCTCTCTTGTTCAAGTTGTTTAACAAAATACGTATTTATTCTGGTAACTTTGCTCTCAAAACCATTTCTTCTTAAGAACCATTGGTTTCTTCTGCCAGTTCACTGGGCAGCAGTCTGACCAAACCACTTTTTTTTTTTCCTTTCTCCTTACAGCAATAACAGAAATATTCAAAATTGAGTTACGAAAAATTTAAAGTATTTAAAGCAAAAGTTTTGGGTTTTTTCATTAACATCCTTGTCAATTAAACAACATCACACTGTTCCCCATTTGCTACCTGATACCTAGACACATGACATGTCAATGAAATTGGCATCTTTACTTTTTTATGGGCTAACATCAGGAAACTTAAGCCGCTGTTCAGAAGACAGAACATATGGTAACATGGACAAAGTTACAAGGACTTACAATTTATCTTTCATAATCACCTTAATAATCAGATGGCCCTGGGTTTGGAATTGCTCTGACATTTTTTTGTTTCAGTTCTTTACTGTGAAATGTGCTCCAAAGATTCCCAGTGACACTTTTCACTAACATCTTGACATGATGTAACCATGATGGGTTTGCATCACTGAGATCTCTAAAGACATGGAGGAGCATTCCGTCTGACACTGTAATATCAGGTGTATGAATTCACAATGACACACTCAGGACATTGTGATGATCACCAAAAAAAGAAGCCTACTGGAGTGATTAAGAATTTTGCTGCACTATAAAATGTAATAAGGAAAGTTAACTGATTTTTTTTTTTTAACCTCAACTACTTCTGAGCGTTTTCCTTAAAGCAGAAAAACCTTATGTATGCTTACAGGCTCGACTTACAAATTAGACCTAGAGTACTCAAAATTACAACCCAAACTTGTGAATCCTTTATCGGTTTCAGTTATGGATGAAGATTTCCAACACTGTGCAGCTTAGTCATCCCAGAATGGGACTTCCAAGAGGCACCATTCATAAAATGGTGATGCAGATAAATGATCAGAAGTGCCAGAGAGCAACACACTTCAAAATTAATTGCTTGTGTTTTTTTTTTTAAACTGGAATGCCTTCCTCTTTTAATGATCTATAGTCCTAACCCAGTTATTCCAGTCAAACATATATGAGGGGTTTGATGGATTTTTCTTTTAAAGCTAAACAAGGGTGATACATTTTCTGTAGGAATGACCAAGGGAATAGCTCAACTCTTTTACTATAGCTTTACTTACAAAATTCACCCAGGACACAGGAGACCTCTCCCTAAGATCCCTCCTCTCTGACGCAGATTCAGGTGTTAGCTAAAGGTTTTTTCAGGCAAAAGCAAGAAAGTTAAAGCAGTTAAGCACACACCTTGGTGAGTTGCCCTCTCCGCTGCACAATGGGTAGGCTCAACGAGGTGGGAGGAAGGGGTAGTGAAAGGCACTTCTTCATGTACTTGCTTTGCCACCTGCTTGAAGGTTCAGCCTGAGGAAGAGCAGGGTCTGCCGGGCATGTCCTGAGCAAATTTGCTGGATCAGCCTAGTCAAGTGAGAGGGATGAAGGTTATTTCATCTGTGCATACGGACTTCTTTCAACACGCGAAGACTGAGGGTTTCTTCTGTAAACCCCCACACAAAAGTTCAGTCATCTAGAGAACTTTTAGTCAAAAACTGCTGTGCACAGCGAGGCGTCATCTGAGTAAGAGCCTTAATTTCCTTCTGAGGGTCATAATTTCAGATGTAAGACAATAAAGCAAGTGTTAGGCAGGACTTAAACCCTTAAGCCATTTTTTGTGGCACAAGCTCTAATTGCCTATAAATCATGCTGTATTATCTGCTTGGCACATAAAGCTTGTCTATAAATACATAGCTGTTTTAAAATCCATATTTCTGCATTGCACCGGATAAATCAAATCAGAAATACGGCACAGTTTTCTGTTTGTTTTAAAGCTCCAGATTCAAAAGAAAACACTTTAAAGCAGAGTAATATGTTTCTTTTTTTTTTTTTTTTTTGGTGTGGGGTTTTTATTTTTGAGCATCAGTCTATGTCTATGCATTTAGATTTATATGAAGATTTGGTGTAATGCCATCTTAGGAATAACAGTCACGTGAACTCCAATGCTTTTCTTAGGATGCATTAAGAAAAGGTCATCTCAGCTAGATACACAGCACTAATAGCACCGGCATTAACAGTATTTAATTGCTCTCACAAAAAAAAAAATAAATTCACAACACATCCTCCTCAACTGTGTTCAGTTAATCCAGATAGCCATAAGAACAGAGTATCTCATATGCTGCTTGCCTCCTTGCTGGGACAGTCAACAACACAACTTAACCGATACATCTACTGCTTTGTGACTGAAGGTGAAATGATCCAGCAGTAAGGTGTTTTATCCAGAAAAGTGGTATATCAATAGTTGCCAACCTTCCCTCCCCCCCCCTAGAATTTATGGAAGATCGCAGTAATAATTTACTGCGCTGTGACTGAGAGTCCATCATGTATTAGAGCTCATCTCTTCTGTGATTTAAAACCACCTACACGAGTGCTTTAGAGCTATTTCTGAGATTCCCTGAGCTGTTTTAGTCTGTATGAATCATGAAGCCAGTGAAAGTTTTATAAAGTTTCACTGTTCTTAATATTTTTTTTTACATCTAGAACAAGATAGCGCTCCAGCCTGGGTCTTTTGGGGGTACACAGAGAGGAGCACAGCTGAATCATCTGGGTCAAGATTGTTCTCTTTTCTGAAGCTTAACTTTGGTGCAACACAAGGCTGGGCACACCAGCCCCAGTGCTCATGCCCACTATAGGATCACTCCTGGGCTGCTTCATGAGCACGATTAGTCCACATAGCTTACAGCGGAGAAGCAAAATAAGGTGGATTTTAGACACATTTATAGGCCACAGGGCACAATCTATGACTATTCAGCCACATAAAAAGAATTTCTAGCGTTAAATAAAGCAGCCTCAAAAGAAGAAAATACTGTTCCCAGCAACATTACACATCCCAGTACAGTCTGAGTGCCCTGGGTGCTAGGACACTGGTGAGTAAATCCTCCCATTTAACATCGCTAAGTATCTGGTATCTAGAGCTGGATCCCAAGAAGAGTCTTGGCATCACCAGATGTCCTTGGCTTGGGATAACTGACTACAGCCAGTACCTGACATACTTCGCTGGTCCTGTATAATTAAAAAAATATGTATTTATGATATGCAGTGAAATGCTGCAGATCATGATTGTCATGTCAAAGGGGAACTGCAGCTGAGCTTCAGGAAAAGCAGAAGTGTGTCTTGCAGGAGGTTAAAATACAAGATTAACCTGCCCACAAGCTGTCCATAAGCATCTTCTGACTCTATTAAAACATTACAATAATACAAAGTTAAAGACACTGTAAGAAATAGATTCTCCTTTGTACAGTCAAAACAGTCCTCTAAGTTTCAGTAGCAAACCAGGGGGACAAATATTCTGCTTATAAAAGAAAAAAATACAGTATTAGTCATGACTCAAACAGCCAGAGAAGCCAAGCACATTGTTGTGTTAGTGTCATCGTTAGACAGCAAAAATGTCACCAGGAAGCCATCATTGCACCAGGAGTGTTTCCAGTAACACTCCAACTTTCTCCACAACCCCTCCAAATCCAAACCTCACAGATTTATTATTTTTTTTTTAACATTCTGTAGGATTACTTTCCCTTCTCTCCACACCTAACAGCACACATGCAGTTATAATTAGGCATAGTCAGATACCACCGACAAAATGCCTCATAAAATTCTGCCTGTTCATGTCTGTGCAGAGAGAACGGCAAGTAGAGAAGAATTCAGGTTTTTCCTTAAAAGGCTTTATGTGTGTTGCCAGAATAGTTAAAATGGACATATCCACTGTGATAGATTCTGCTGTTAGGGTGTCTAGGGCAGCAAGAAACTAAAATCAAAAGAAACTAAGTGTTTCGGTTGCGTGAGCCACTCCGAACTGTCAGTGTAACAGATTAGCACTTCTACCTTTCCAGGCGAGGAACTGAGACCACCCAGGCATATTGTGAGAGGACACTACATCTGGACTCTGATAGGCCTTCCAGATGAAAATTTGTCTTTGAAGAGTGTGAACCAAACAGTTTGAATTTCAGAGCAATAGGCTGTTGCAGACCGATCCAAAAAAAGGTACAGGGAAAAGACAACCATATTTTGAAGAAGCTTATGCAGAGCAAAGGAATACTTAATTAGCTTACCAAATGAAGATTTTTATTACATCCTCCCTTGCATGGTTTTGTCTGGTTGAAAATAGATTTGTAAGATGATGTCCCTGGACAGCCAGATAAACTAGTCTGTGAACCTGTCCCCACTAGGAGAAACCTACTCAGACCCACACTTCTTTGATCTGAACATATGCAAAAATGTCCATATTGAGTTTTGAGAGTGGACTTTAGCTGCAATTTTCCAAAATATTGCTTTTGCCATAACATGAGAAGCATAGCATTGAGCAAAAGGATAGCCACAATTTTGTTATAAATAACATAAATACAAAAAGCTTCAATAGCTAAAGGCTAATTGTAATGCTCAATAGCATTTTATGCCTTTTTCATAAGTAAATGGCGTACACGTACCGCAAAAGAAGGTTCAAGCTGTCAAGATAAAGACACTGTAAAACTGCAAACAAAAAGCAATAAGGAGGGTTCTAGATTCTGCAAGGTTTCTAACGCTTCTTAATTTATCTTTATTCCAATTGTAAAATAAGAAACTTGGTATCATTCTAAAAACAAGGTTAAGTGATTTTCACTATTCTCAATTGAGGCACTCTAAGTCTCACATCTAGAAGTAAGTCTAATTAAAATCACTGCCATAAATTAGATCCATCACCTCAAAATTTGAAATTCCCCATTTTAGGCTCCAAGGAAAAGCATAAGACAAAATCCAATGACTGAATTAAACAGGGACTCTCAGTAACACTGGATAATTCCAGGGAATACTAAGAGCAAGCAGTTTACAATCACCTCAACAGCTGAAATTCCTTCATGAAAATTTAAGGGACAATTTGAAATAGCAATAAAAAATGCAAACAGAATTTGCACATGGATTATTCACAAATAGGGAAGAGGCCTGGATTAGTCAAACTAATTGTTCTTTCAGATTGCTCGCACAGCGCTCTCCAAGTGTTGTTTTCTGCCATCACTCACTCAGAATGCACCTGCGGGCAACCATCCTGAGAGACGTTACTGCTGCTCTGGTACGGAAATGATTACCTCTTTTCTTCTGGTAATCATATCCGGTACCTGAAAAAATAAAAGTAAAATCATCTGAACAACCCCTACAACAAATCACTGTTTTCAATTTCTTTTTCCATATCATAGATTAATACTGCAGCAACCTTCCAGCATTGTTTCAAGTGAAGTACAAGAAAATAGCCTTCAGCATGACCACTGTGGGACTTGCATACTTGTACTTATTTTAAAAAATGGACAAAATATTAATGTGACAAGCAAATATAAGGTAAGAAGCGGCTGAGCATGTTAAAGCGTTAATGCACCCATCTTGTTTCATAAAAGTAAAGTGACATTTTTGGACAATTCAAGTGGGTGACTAACCCGCTATGAAAGCAAAACTTCGCTCTGGCTAATGTATGTTGTAGGTGTCATTACAGACATTAATAAGTCAATAAATGTATTTGTACAGTTGTCTGATTTTCTGTGTCAAAATTTCAGCAACAGTGGAATATGAAACAAATAACTTAAGTAGTGGAGAGCAAAGAAACACTGAAGTAGTCAACGGAGTATAAACGTCCCACCTTTATTCTTCCTTTGTTGCCTGAGACACTGAGTCACAGTTTATGGTGTGTAAAGCATGCTAACAGGAAAAATCTGCACCAAAATTTGAACATTTGGCTTAGCTCTATTTAAGAAATCCCTGTGTTCACATGAAGATATACATCTCAAGAATAAACACACGTTCTCCACGATTAATCTTAGTTTCTCCCTTCATTGTTCAAAATCTGCCCCAGCCTCACAGCACCTTTGACACTCTCCCTATGGCAAGGTTGAAAAGGTGCTTGAAGACCTGCTTTGTAGCAGGCTTTAGCAAAGCCTGTTGAGGAATGCACAACACTCGGTAAATATTTACTTCTTTTTCTGTGTAAGCTTAGATACTGGAATCACGGTAGGTCCTCACATTTAGACTCAACCTTAGAGAACTTTCTGCAAAGTTTTGAAGCATCTCACTCTGTGCCAATAAGAACAACAACAAAATTGCACACTTTTTTGCCCAGCTTTACCACGCGGTAGCCCTAGTTGCCCTTCACTTCACTGATTTCACACAGCTGTAACTATGTATTTCAGTTAGTCTAGATTCAGTACAGTTACTCTAGATTTACACTAGCTCAGTTGAGATGACAATCAAATTACCTATCCAGCTGTGACCACGGGATACACTTTGATTACCTAAGGTGATGTTTGATCAGGACACCGGGATTAAAATTCTTTTATTCTACTTATATTATACCATTGCCAGGAACACCATCTATGCTTACCCTAGCAAATTTAAGAATCACTGGTAGAGATTCTAGGTACCATAACACCATTACCTGTAAGGTTAAACTGCAGCAGAATCCCAGGACAGTTTCTCCCCATATCAGCAATTCCTGGGCACAGCTGCAGAATGAGAGCACACTAGATCCTCTTCACACATGCAGAGTGCATGCAGCCACCCTGGCTTAGGGGCTCACTGATCCCTGTGGCCCACAACTGTCCCAAGTGTTCCTACTTTGCAGCTTAGAAAGAGCCTTGAAGTCTCATAAATGCCTCAGTATCTCATAACGAATGAGGAAGCGCGTCTCATCTAAAAATAAATAGTTGCAAGGAGGGTGCATGCTAAATTTCAACCTAACAGGAACTTATCCAAAAGCTCTGGAGTTAAGATATGTAACAGCGCAGTATATTCTGACAGAAGATTGAAATGTTGAAACAGGTTTTTTTAAGCCTTCCCTTAAAATAAAGCTCCTTTCCTGGCTCAAGAAAATTGAGTAATATTTCATGTCTACAGTTATTTGTGATGATGAAAAGGAGTTCATCTGCTGACAACCTGTCCCTTATACATCAAGCACTTCTCCAACAGTGCGAGAAGAGGAAGACAGTTAAGTGTGATTTAAGTGAAAAGAATCAGGTCTCTGTACATTCTAAAATAAGGATTGATTATAAAGTGTATGCATATGCGTGCCCATAAATTGGTCTAGCATAATTAAAATTTGTCCAAAAATGACTGTTTCTCACCCAAGTCAAAAAATTTCACTGATCCAACATACCAAATTGCAGATAAAAATCCCCAAGACAGGTTACAAATTCAGCCTCATGAGAGCTAGAATTCAATTGCATCTGCTTCTGAGAACCAGGTTCTTCAGTAGAATACAACACTTGTGAACCGGCACAGCAGCATTTTCAAATCAAAAGTTTCCAGCTTTCTGCTAAAAGCTGAAAGTTTCTGTTTTCAGGTGTTTCATTTTTTCACTCAGAAGTCAAAACTGTCAGTAAAGAGCCCATGTTTCTCACACAGAAAATAGTCTTAATAAAGAAAATATTTTCAACAGAATATTTTGGGCCACTTCGACAATGAATTCACGCCGGTTTGCCTTTTACAAAGCAACAGCATGAAACCTCAAGGTTCAGAGCTAATCCAGCAGAGCAACCTCAGCCCCACTGAATTTTAATCACAGAGTGCACCCAGCACACCCACAAGAGCCAACCTCACATTATTCATTTAAATCACCAGTGGGGGGAAAAAAAAAAAAAAAGAGAAAGAAAATCCTCGCTTTTTTTTTCCCCTCTTGGTGGAGCCTTCTTACATTTGGGTGCATTTGAATTACGCTGTTTTATCTCCAGTGACAAATCTGTTATACCTTGGCTGCACCAACATCTTAGACATATGCTATTTCTTTCATTCATTTCCCTTGTGCTTTTACCTCAGTACCTAATGCGCTGTCAGAATCAGAGAATCCATCCATAAGTATTATGTGATGAGTAACTGCTGTATATGCAAGCACACAGGAGAAATGAGCTTTCATTTTTTCATTGCAATCATTTACATAGTGAATATGATCCCATATAAATTACTTCTTGTCATCTCTTTACATTTGATCAGCTGAAGGATCCTTCTATTGAAACTGGGGGAAAGGAAAAGAAAAACTATCAGCAATTTGACACTCCTTTATACTTAGAGTTTGAAGGTTTGTACAGTTTTATATTCAAACTGCTATACTTCCTGATGGTTTCTCCTCTTAGAAGAGGATTCCTTTGATAGCCAGACAACTTCTATCTTATCCCTTCAGGCTAAAAATCTCAGTTTTCATGACTTCCCTTAGAAAATTAGAATTTCTGTATACCACAATATTAGGCGAAGAGGTGTTTTCTTAAGTGGTTACGACCTGACAGAAATGCCTTAGCGGTTGGAGAACTGACAAAAAAAAAAGTGTGCTTCTGGAGGCTGGAAGAACCCACAAAGTCTGCTTTACTGACATACAGTTTCCTTCTATAAATATTTTTCACATTACTGTTGGTCTTCAGCCAACTTCTCCAAGAATTTAACATAGAGTCATACCTTGACAGGATTCATCCTAAATCACATCTTTGTCTACATTTCTTAACACAAAAATATCCACTTTGCATTAAAGTGACAAAAGCGTATGATTTAAACTCTTAACACAAGGCAATTCACAGCTGAAATAACTGAGCAGCATAACATATCTTTTCCTGTGCAGACTTTACAAGACGTGAAATTGATGACTAATACGGAATACACACTCCCTTCCATTTAAAAAAAGAAAAAAAAATCATATTTCTAACAATTTTTTTCCAATGTTTTCAAGGTGGGACTGTTGGAGATGGGGTAGAGGTTGGGTTTTCTTAGTGCCAGTTTAACATCTCTGGGGCTTTCTCAGAAAAATCTGCCACAAAAAGTTGACTGTCCTGAGATGCTTATAGAAATAATAGAACAGGTTTTTGCTTAACACAAAATCAAGAGTCTCCCACATACTAGCGAAGAACAACGGGCCAAATTCTGCTTGCTGTACTCAGTACCATCAGCAGCAGAATTCAGAAGATGAGTGCAGTGACAGGATATGGCTCACAACATTTTTCATTTTCATGCATCTGTGCGATCCAGATGAGCAGCTCTTAGCACACCATCAGTTAAAAAAATAAAAAAATTTAAAAATCAACTAAATTAAGAACGTTTTGGTGGGTTTTCTCTACTTGAAAAAATATTCTTCGGCTATGACCCACTACTTTTCTGTCCAAGAAAACTAGACAGACTACAACTGCAGCAGGTTGAAATTTACGGACAATGTAACTGCAAGGAGCCTGAGAAAGCAGAGCATATAATTGGGCTCCCTCCAGACTATAAAAGTATCATCATTAGCTCCTAGTTTTTATCTTATTCCTAAAAAGGAGGGGAGGCAGGGGGGAAAACACATAAATGGATAGGGGAACACAACACACTAATCGCTGGGAAAGATTATTCTTGCTTCAGCCTTTACATTAAATCTAAAATGCCACCTGTTTTTCATACAAACATCAATCATTTCCCACAGGAACACAAGCAGGATTATGCTCTCTACCTAGGCTTACATGGGATGTCTTAAAATGCCACTCTCCAGTACAGATGCAGGAAGACAGGTCTCAAACACGCACCTTAATAGATCGCTGTACTATTTTCTTCAGTATTACATATTATTTTTGAGAGGGAAGCCAAAATTTTGTTGACCCAAGAGCTAAATTGTCAGGTTTGGTTGTACCAGTACTAAGAAGACAGGATGGGTACCCTAAAGCTTCTGAGGTCTCTTTTGAGAAAACAAAACTAGATTGCAAATAAAGGAGCTGCACAATTCCTGAAAGGGACGGCATATTAAGAAAAAAACAAAACAAACCCACAAACAAAACCACCACAACAACAAAACTAACCTTAAGCAATATAGTTCAGAAATTGCATTTTCATTAATTAAAGCAGCTTTCACTTAGACTCAAGGTGAAAAGATTATGTGACAATCTGAAGGACATAACACTAATTCCTATTAGTTACGAAAATGTTTACAACTCCTAAAGACTGTTTCAAAAATGCTGCAGTTATTAATATAATTTTTTTCATCATCCAAAAATAAGCATCAGTTATTTGTTGTTGATTATTTTCCAATTTAATGAAAAAAAAAATAAAACAACCGACTTGTGTATTAGGGAGACGTTGCAATGCTATACAACCTAGGTGGCTAACCAAAAAACAAAATAAAAAAAAATCAAAAGTTTCAAAGTCCAACAATATAAGAATTATTAATTCAAGTTACCCAACAAAATGCTTTAAAAATAGAAATCCTTCAATGAACTTCACTATTGGCAATTGGTTAAATTTTCTCAGCATTGAAAGGTTTAGAAAAGAGAACAAAAAACCAAATCAGCTTCCCTCAGAGGAACACCGTAACAGAAAAAGCTGCTTGACTGCAGGACTCTAAACAAAATGACAAAAGAATTTTTATGTTTTGCCATTCACTGTTGCATCTACATTATTTATAATGAAATAGGATGGTAAGAGGATTACATATTATCATGTTATTTTATTTATGCAATTCATACCAAATTCAGTCATGACCTCCATTGGCATTATAGCCTTATTTAAATGTTTTATTTCAAAAGCACACTTTCAGGTTGAAAAATGACATACACAAAGTCCAACATTGTCTTAACAAAAAAGGCTCCCACAATCTTCATGAAAGTAATGTAAGATCAGAAAAGAGATCTATTTCCCTGTAATTTTGGAGGATAAACTGCCTTCATGTAAAGCAAAATCCCTACAAACCTGTGGCCACTAAACATTTATATTACACCTTTAAATCAGCGTTCCTCACAGATTAAACCCTTTGAGTTTAGGCATCAAGGCTTCTTTACAGCTACATACAGCACAAAACCCCTCTTAACGGGATGCTACAGCACAACTCCTCCAAGGAGTAAACATACATATTCCTTTACAATGCACTAGAGAAATCATTGGGTCATATATCTGTATAACAATATGCATAGCAGAGAGTTCTACAGTTATATTTTATGAAAACATACCAGTTTTGTTTTCTCAGCTCTGCCCAACTGATGTAATGTGTCTTGACAGGCAAACTAATACAGTCAACTTTAGAGCAGGCTTCCCCTCTATAATTTTTGTCTATTGCAAACAAAGAGAGTTACAGATATTTCCCTGCTAGCTCTGTTATATCAGTCAAGAACCAAATGCAGCAAAAGATGGACCCCCACGTCTCCAAAATGCAAGATTTCTTATTTTACACCTGTTATTCAGAACAAACGTAACAAATCTTGTAACAGATACACCTTACTGCCCACTTTGCAACACTGTTACTACATTTGTTTTACTGTTTTTGTTATCCTCCTTATCTACTAAATTATTTGCCATTAAAATTCATGGCCTCTCCTACATCAGGTTACGTATCATCTGGGGTGGAAGTAGGCTGCTATGACAATCACAGGCTTTTTGAACAGCAATGGCATTTCTTTGGGCAGAAAAAGCCTGTAGAGGAAAGCACGCATCAGTAGCACAGCAGAAGATCAGCTCACACATTGAATTAATTTGTGATGAATATCATGCATAGGCTTGTACAGGCAGTCATGCATCCACCAGACTCTGCTCACCACTTCCCACAGCCCCTGTCAGCCTCACTTAGGAAAGACATCTTAGATGACGGTAACATTGCTCGACATTACTGGTTTACGTAATACTTTTTTCAAAGTATCTCTTTCTTGCTTTAAAACTGTAAGTAAATCGGTGCAGAGCTTCCTGACAGACCACACAAAGGCCAGGGAAGTAAGAGGGAATGAGGAATGTGTTTAAAAACTGTACCCTTCATGCACTATTCCAGGTCCTGAGGGCACTAATAAGCCCTGCCCATCTCCCAGGGGTCCCATTTCACTGGGGCTTGGGTCCCCAGCACAGTGCCTGTGTCCAGCCCTGTCCCCTTCCTGATCTTGGCTGGGCTTCCTACACCAATGTGGGACCTGATCCATCATCTTGCCTTATAGGATGGTCCCTGGGCTGTCAGTGGATCCCGTCTGTCACCAGCCCGCCTGGGTCACCGGGGCACCTGTGACTTGTCCTGCTGGTGCTGGAGTCACCCTCAGCTCTAACTTGGTTTGGGGGCAGCACTGATGCATGCTTTTTGGCTGTAACATTTGAAAACACTGAGCCTTTTTTAAATAAGAGATTTATCCTGGAAAGCAGCAAAAATGCCTCTATTTACAGAAGTGGATTGCTTTTGCTACAAAGGTGTCACTGATAAAGGAACTGAGGTGCAATTTCTGGTCAAAATTGACAAAGCAGTTCCTACACTGTTATAATCCTGAATTAAGCACAAGCAGAATTTGAGCCTAAGGTTTCTGTATCTCTGACAAGTGACCAAGTCACTGACACTTTATCTGTACCTGTACGCCTATACTCTCACACAAATACACTTGCCTGTTCAGGTTTATTTAACAGTGAAGAGGTACATGGAAAGCTGATTTGATACCATAGAGAAGTTTGAAATTTTGGGGGCAGGTTTGGGGGGTGGGGGTGGTCGGGGTTTTTGTGGTTTGGGACGGGGGAGTGGGTGGAACTGCTTCTGTTAAAAAGGTTGTAAGTTTTCAAGGTTCTCACAGGAGGAAATTGGGAAAAAGGTCTTACATGGGAGACATTAGTCACGCCACAAGGAGAAGCCACTGCCCAAGAATCCAATTTACCAATTTCTGCCTAGTCAGGGGATTAATAAGAAGCCTGAAGGAAAAGTCAGCAGGAAACCAGGCATATTTAAAAAAAAAAAACAAACCGACAACTTGAAGTTATGCCATCCAAGCAGATTTTTGTTGAAATTGAGCCCTTTTCCTTCATATGTTACAATTTTGACAACTTGGCAAATTCCTGCCAAGACATTTTTCATTTAAAATGGTGGGCAAAATCCTTTGAGAAATAGTAATACTTTAAGAGAAGTAATGTTTTTATTCACTGGCTCATCTTCCGTTCCTACTTCTTGCCACAAAATATCTGTATGCATCTGCAAATGTTACTTCTTGGGAAAGTAGTATGGGGACACAACCTCTCAGCTACACGCAATGCTTTAAAAAGGATGCTGGAGGAGGTGGGACAATATCAAATGGATTCCAGCTGAATGACACAGCAATCCCGAGATTGCAGTTTGAGAATTGCCATTTAAGAGGTTATCCAAGCCGCATCCTTTGAAATCATAACACTATGGAAAATATTCCAGGCTCCTCCAAGACTACAAAAGTAACAAGAGGGCTATATGATCTATTTACTCTTTGGTCTGATTTACAGAAATAGCTCTTGACAGGAGGCAAGTTGATAATAAAAAGTGAAGCTTTCCCACTCCTCTTTTAAGCACATCTTTAGATGTCATCTCTCTCTTCTCCCCCCATTAAGTGATAGATCTGAAGACTAAAAAGGAACTGAAGAAGTGGCAAGATCTAACGCCTGTTGGACTAAATACGTAAATTATGAAATCAAGTCTCAGAGCTGGGAGACCTTAAGTCAGAGTACTGGTAAATCAAGAAAGTGATGAAAGCAGTGTTCACCATTAGAAAGGGTGCTGATTTTATCTGTGACATTTCTAGCCCTCAGAAGTCTACAATATTTTTCATATATGATCAAAGAAAATGCATTAATATTTGCATATGGCTTGCTGTATATTCCCCCCCGCCTTCTATTAGCATCTCTCTCACTCCCTAACTTCAAACACTGGATAATACAGAAATCTTTAGTTTAAAGGAAACAAAAAACCCTCCACTTCAGATAACTAAAATGCATACTGAAATTAATGGGAATCATTTGATTCCTTCCTGTGACAAAATAAAAATCAGACATTTTCTGGAAAAGAAGCATCTTTAATCTCCCACGTGAAACATGAGAGTAGAGAAGTGTGATTTCCTAATGAACGCCTTTTTGTTATTCTCACATTTTTCCGCATGCAATTTTTGCAGTGTTTGTTTGTATAACTATGAATTGGCTTATGTTGTTTGAATTTCTTAACCAAGCTTTTTGCTTTTATTGTAATACAATTTTATGATAATTAAAAAGAACTTGTCATATTTAAAAAATTTTCTGCATGATTGGCATTAAAGCATTCAGTGCGAGGAATTAATGAGAGTATTGAATTAAATGTGTCAAATGCATCCAATTTTTAAAACTTCAACAAAACAAATACACAAAGCACAGAAGTTACTTTGTCTGCATAAATGATGTTCAGAAGCTTAGAGCTGTCTCATTATAAGGTGCTTTAAAGTATCTGAGGTGGGTTTACTCTTTATAGTAATCTTGGCCCCATAATGAACCCACTCTTTTTATTGAGACGATGTTTGCATTTTTCTATTGGTTCAGAGTAAACCGAACCCGGGATGTGTCCTGCAACCATTTATGAATGCAAGTGGCTCTATGAATGTGACTTCAGCTGCCTACCTCTACAATTACAAAAACGAAGAGGTCTTCCCCAGTCTAAGTGTATAACCCAGTTGCATTCAAGCCCTGAGTGAGGCTGCACTACCACACAATGGCAACCCCACTTCTCTGCCCAGCCTGGTTTTCATGCAGGAAAAAAAAAACCTCACAGCCTTATTCAGCAAAAACAGAGGTGTATCTGTCTAGCCATTAACCACCAGAGCAACATCTCAAGTCACACAGAAGTACTGCAAACACAACACAGAGTCACGCAACACCGGACAACTATGGTGACTGCTGAAAGAAGGCAGAGCTGCAAAAATATTCCGTTTTGGTCCACACAGGTTATTAATTTCCGAGTTTAATGTTCAGAATCCTCCCAAAGGTGAGTTGCAGGATTAAAATAAAATTTTATTGATTTAAAAATCAAACTCCTTGAGAACAGTCAAGCTTTTTACTTTGTCAGCTACTTTCTGCCTGTCAGAATGATCATTCATACTATTGAATCTCCTTAGTGAAGACCCTCAGCAAGACCATCCACAATACAGTATTTCATATGTGCTTCTGAAAGGTAAACCAGCTCAAACAGAAGGCAAAATTCTTGTGACAGAAAATCCAGCCACTTCTTTCCCTTTTTTATTATAATACTATACATCTATCTTATTGAGAAAAGAATATACCTAATGTAAAGAGCTGATAATTTGCAACTGTCTTTTTCAGGCTAGATTTATGGATGGAGTTTCTACACAAATAAGAACAAAAATACACTATGTTTTACCCAACTTCAACAACAGATCGGGGAAAGTTCAAGTAAAAGTTTTTCTTATAGAACTGTTTATTTTTTTTTTTTAATCGCACTGCTTTTCCAAAAGTATGGATAATAATTAATGCTTCATGACATTAAGCACACAGGTTAAACCGAAAATCCTATTACATACCTAGGAAAAATTATCTGTGGAATGACATAAGACACAGCCTTCAGCTCTTAACAATCTAGGAGGAGTTCTTGTTCAACCATTCAGAAAGCCCAAATTATATATAATTCTGCTAAACTTCATCCTTCTCATAAATCTCTCAAGGATTGCTCTCAGGAGACCGGTAAGGAAGCAGGGTCATTGGGTCCCTTTTTTAATGTTACAGTAGGGACTTCCTTAGCAAAAAAAAAAAAAATCTGGCATGACTGAATGTGAAGAAATATAATGGGGACTAATGAGGTACCATATTTTAATGTTCCTGTTCCAAATTTGTTAAGCACAGCAAGAAACAGGCTGTATTTCCTTTAAATATAAACGTATAAAAATACTGGTATGGTATTGGAATATTTCCTGTGATTTAATCAGTAAGTAATGTTTGCCTGGTGAAGGCTGATAACCTATAACTCTTTCCAAACTCCGCATTTAAGACTAATCAGAAGTGTGTCATTTTGTAGGACAGAATTTCTCATTCTAAATGACTTCATCAGACAGCTATTCTGCAGGCACAGATTTAAGGACACACCCATATATATACTTATAAGAAACTTAAATATAAATACAAGGAAGAAGATTCTACACTTTCAAACCTATTTACAGAAACCTACAGAAAAAAATAATCTTTCCATCTGCACTATAGGGATTTGGGCAAAGTGAGGATTTAATGCATTTATTTAGATGGGTTCTTTAACTAACAGGCAGCAAGAAACAAAAGTCCTGAACAAATAACCTTTTAACCACTCAAAGGTCCTTTAAGGCTACCTACCCCTCGCACAGCCATCCAGAAGAGGGAGGTTGGGCAGGGATCCTGGCAGATGCTTTCACTACAGAAGGGCTCTTAAATCTGAGCGGTGGGTTTCCATGCCCCATGCTGCTGCAGAGTATAGTTAAGCTGGAAGGTGTTAATGGTTGCCAGCAAGTATGCCTCTGATCCATAGGAAATCACAGACTTTGCAAGCTGATGTACATGCCAGCAGCCCTTTGTTCAGAGGAATTAAGATCTTTAATAGAGTAAAACAGCTGAAACAACAGAAAGCCATGTGGGAAGGCCCAGGGGATTGATTGAAAACGTCGGGTCCTGTATTGACAGAAGGTAGATGTGGTGGTACACGTAGGCAGAAAACCACCAGGAAGCCAAAAAAACAATTGTAGGCTTGGCCTTGAGAAGAGAAATAGATCTCCTTGGGTGCAGGACTGAATGGGAAAACACGTTTAGAAGTCTGAAGTAAGAAAACTCTCCATTATTATCCATTTCTGCTGTGTTTAGGAAAAGATGGTACATTCACTGCAAATGACTAAGGATGCTCCAAAGAAATTCCTGACAAATATAAGCAGTTTTTCCTCCCCCAGAAACAAACCACTAAGCCTAGCTAATAGTAGCAAGGAGCTGAAAACAACAGTTCACAGTGTTCAGTCCACTAAGAAAGGATTAATTTTCTTTTAGAAATCGAAGGATGGTTCAGTTTCCCATTGCGAACTCCAGCCAGAACTGCTTGCTTCAAAAGCCAAAACCACTTCATTCTCGATGGTTGCTCCCACAGTGCAAGCTTCTGTCTGGAGCAGCCTGGATACTTTCATAGCTACAAGGGCCGTGGTGAGGCCCATGAGCTTCCCATGCGCCCAGAGGACAAGCTCACATCAGTTCTCTTCACCTGGAAAGCACCTGGAAAGCATCTATGCACCAGAGGCGCCTCAGGATAGGTGGCTGCACCCACCTCACCATTAGCCACATATCTAGTACCAGGAACTTAGAGGAAATTTTTAAGGATGCTTTGCAACCAGCTGTATATTGCAACAGACTATATAGACAACCAATAGCATGAATCACATGAGAACGCATCTTTCTCGAGCTCTGGGGTTTCTCTCTCACCCTGCTGACTAAGTAGCCCATTTTCAGCTCTTGGTGGTCTATTTGCCACCACCAGTGCAGCTGATGACTAGACCCAGGCCTGTTGAACTGTTCCACCTCTTTGCATTTCAAAAGCAAAGGTCCATTTGGATGTGAAGCACTGTGAATAGCCTTTAGACAGCACAGACTGAGTAAAAAAATAGAGGTCTCATTTATGTATAGCCTTGGACAACCCAACAGGAAAAAAAAAACCTAACAAGAAAATGCACACAGTCAAAACCTACAGAAAGCTGGGTAGACAGGTTTACTGTCAACTTCCTGAGGGACTTAGGCATTGACCAGAGCCAATATTATAGCAAACTGCTTGAATGTGACATGTACAGTAGGTACAGCTAGTTCTGCATCTTTCCAAGCCTCCAACACATGCTTAAGAAAGCAGCCACAACGATCGAGACATTGCAGACTGATTAAATTCAACAAACAGCCTCTTGACTCAGTTATGTGGATACTGTGCACAGACTGTTGCCTCACACTACAATATGATTTATAAATAGAGACCATTGTAATGAAGATGGATTGTTCCTAAATCAAGTCCTACTGAAGGCAGTGACCAAAGGTAAAATTTTCTATGTATGATTTAGGTATTTGCAGACAGATTTATTAAAAATTTTGAAAAGGAAGTGGACATCAGCCTTCTGAGGTGCTTTTTTTATAAATACAAGTATGGGACAAATACTTCAGAACATGAATAAGCCATAGCAAACCAAGCTCTTCAAATCCATGCTATCGTTTCAACCAATGGGTCCTAAAATAGGAATATGTTTCTACATTTTTTTCAATTTGTTTGCTGTGCATCTAACATATTATGTTTCTCTGTACTGCTGTCACATGAAAAATTAACAACAGTAGCAAATAACAGCTAAATACTAACCATATACATTTGTGCTGTAGTTGTTCATTCTTGACGTGACCATAATGTCTAATCTAATGCCAGATGATGAACTTGATGTTCCAAAAATTTTATTTCTCCCTGGTTAGATTCATTACAAAAATGGAGGAGAGGAAATAAGAGACACTGGTAAGCCTTACACTGGATGTATTGTTGACAGCACAAGAACATGTTTATTTTTGTTATTCCTTCTGGTGCTCATTATAAGCACCACATTTTTGGATGAGTTATGGCCAAAGTGTCTGGCTATCAATAAAACATGGGTTTACTGAATCTGCAGCAACATAAGTGCAGTAATCTCCTGTTTACTGCTGGCACATTATGCGACATTATTTTTATTCAAACTTGACCATTGGAAAATTAAAACAACTTTGATCACTTTTGGAGATTCTGGGCTAAGATTTCCATTTGTAACTATCAATTATTTAAAGAATAGTTTTAAAGGGTTCTTAGAGCTTTTAAAAAAATTATAGCAATTTAAGCAGCAACGGCAGATGATTACAAGTCTTAAGCCTCATATGGAATAAGAAGTCTGTATAAAATAGTCACATTGCCATCTACTGACAGCTCTTTATAAAAAGGCTTGCGTTTTTCATTAGCTGCCTGACTATATACTTAATGCTCTCTCTCTTGACATACAGTAGCACAAAAAATTGGGTACGTACGATATATGTTATTCAATACATCCCACTGCAATAATCCTGCTTCTCTTCGAATCCATTCCAATCCATTCTGGCTTTCACAGTTATATACTGCAATTAGTTACGTTTATTAATGGCATTATTGCACAGCATTTCATAGGAGGTAAAACTGTTTTCAAGAAAGTAACTGCAGAAGGGTTTGTTAATAAATCTGTGCTACATGCACAGTACATAGGGACTTGCTAATAGGATTTCCATAATAACAGCATTTATCTCACTGCACATTTTATAATACCAATCACTGGCAACTACAGTATTGTTATTATACTATGTGAAAAATAGGATTTCATGTTCAGGACACATCAGGTAGCCTAAAACAGCAGTGTCATTGATGCACCTGTGTATTAAAAATGCTTTTATCTCATCTACATACTAAAATACATTTTGGCCTGAGCCTTAATGCCTTAGTTATTTCAACAGCAACATGTAATTGCACTCTAAAACTGAATCTAGGCCTCATGTCAGTTCTACCTTACTGGACTATGGGTCAGTGGATCCTAAAAATGACCTGTAAATGAAGTGATGCAGCGCTCTTTCCTGAAAGCAAATATACCAAGCTAGGATTCATCACTGTTACCCAACCAGCACTACTAATCCCCTGCATAAATGAAGGCTGTCCTTAGCCTCTCACTGCTTAATTCTCTGCTAAGAATTTCTGCACAATCTCTGGTCCATGGCATAAGGTGATTTTTTCTTCACCCTTGCCTCTTAATTGTAACAGTAAAGGTTGAAAGAATCAAAAAAAGCCAACAAAAAAAGTAATCTACCAGGTACTGTATAGCCCACAGTATTTATTCCCGGTTTTTCATACCCCTCAACATTTACCCACCATAAAAGAGTTTCCAAAGCTCTAAATTCTCTTTACCACTTCAGTTACTGCCATTGCTTACACTCATTTGAGCATTTTACCTTACACTCCAGCATTTTACCTTTTGTGAGAAATTAACTTGGCATACAGAAGAGCCCAGAGAAGGGGGTACCCTGCGTAACACAAGGCATTATGATACCCTGTTGAGAAACTTTACACCAGTGTTCTTCAAGTGCCTTCTAAAGGCTTGCTCCTAGGCCAAACCAAAGTAGTAGAGAAACCTACCTCCATACGGCAGAGTAGCTCAGGATCACAGAGTTGATTCAACTGCCATTCACCGCTCCGTATCTGCAGTCCTTGCACTGTTACCTAATCAGTGAACAAAACCAATATTTTTCAGGTGACAGCTTAAAGTATCAGCTAAAACAAAAGAGTACCTTCACATATATCCAAGTTAGTTTCAAAGTATAAGGACACCAATAAGCAGACAGAAGTGTACAATAAGCTACAATGAGACTTTACAGAAATATAACTGACAATTAACTCCTTGTGTGCTCAGCCTCCGAAAAGTAAACAATTTAAGAGCATTCACAGAAAGATCCAAGAGGAACTCTGTCATATGCTTATGCCCTGTTTCACCACAGGCAAGCTACCCTCAGACCTCACAGTATGTGAGAATCCTTTCTGGACGTTGTTTTATAGGACAAGTATATGTTTATCGCACATATCCTAGCATACACAAAGCATTTTATTTCGCCTCCTTTTCTGGAGTTACACAACTGTTTTTTAGATCTACTGAGCCATGTCTAATTATCACTCACTCACTGATATATCTGTAATAACTAGAACAACTAAATGTCAGGACAGAATGATTAGCATGCACACAGTATGAAGAGGAAGGCAGGCCACTGCAAGGTAATACTGTGTTTGGCTGAAATTCATTTTGTTTACAGATAAATGAACCAACTGCCAGATTTAGCACTCTGCAACTTTCCATTTTGTCTTCTCATCCAATGATTGCTGGCAATAACATCACCCTGAAATCATCCTGAAATGAAGCTCTTGCAATTCAATGAGTGCAGAATAAACGACCAAAGTCACACTGTCTCCCCTTGTAAACACTGCAGTTTTTCTAACAAACTACTATATAAGTAAAGTGAATAGAAATATATTGCACAAAATTGATAAAATTTCCCATTGCAATAGTTTAAAGACAGCGTTAATGAAACTTGAATGGAGATCAGTTATTTAAGGAACAGAATGTCCCTAAATAACAAAGCAAAGTCAAAGCTGGCATTTGTTTCCAGAATTAGATACCTGCTACCCCCTAAAACTCAAGGTCAGCACCAAATCTCACAATTTTTCCTTAAATGTAACCATCCCCTCAACTTTTCTTTTTAAAGAATGAGGATAAGTATTTTCACTACTGAGGCAACCAAAAACACCTAAGTTTCAAATTTACAAGAAAACATACTTTGAGCCAAAGCCATGATCCTAGTGAGAAAACTAGAATCATTTATTTCACTGGGATTGTGACAGGAAGATAAAATGTGAAAACACAGGACATGCATAATATCTCTTCCCTTAGGGAGCTCAAATACAGATTTCACCACAGGTGCTGAAGGGGTTTTGGTAGGGTAGGTTTGTTTGGTTTTTTTAAAAAAAGTGTATTGTTTTAGCTCTTACAAAAATAAAACAGCTGAACTAGTGGAAAGCTCTTAACCAAACACAAACACTACTTGTTGGCTGTAAGAATTTCCCAAGCAGAATCACCTGAAATTTAGCTACTCCTCTGCTCTCCATATGAGAGGATGATGAGCTGAAAGAGCCAAAAAGTATGCAAAGAATGCAAACAATCCATTAATGCAGCTCAGAAGTTAAATGACTTTTTTTTTGTAATGCAGAGAACACACAGCAGTGATAAATTATTGCTTTAACATTGTAGCAGCATCTGTTGCACACAGCCTGCAGGGCTAAGATCTGGCCTTTGATCTACATCACTCACATTGAAAAGAACAAGGTAATCCAGATACCTGTAGGACTCTCACTTGCACAGCTTTAGAGAAGCTATAAAGA
>VXBO01008280.1:219830-241104 GCA_013400135.1 Rhinoptilus africanus | reverse complement strand
CCACAGTGTCAGTAGTGTCACTTCTGCAGTGCAGAAGGTCATGTCATTCAGTACAGCATCCTGGGAGAGCCTCTGAATTAAGAGTTTGGTCTTTTAGTACCTACAACTCATTAAAAACTAATTTGAAAGTCTCAAGGTTTCAAAGCCACCAACAGCAGAAAGTAGAAGATCGGAGAGTACTTAGGAATAGTACAGCACCAGGGGGCTTGTGTTCCTGCTTTTGAAGAAATCACTTGATCATCGCACATGCTTAGAATGAAAAATACAAAAAAAACATTGCAAAAATAAATCTTAAAGAATATTTCTCCAAAGATGTTATGAAAATTTTAAAAGTAAACAAAGGTTTCTTTGTCTGTCTTTGCCACCTGAATCTGTGTATTTAGGAGAAACAATCCAAAAGAGAGGCAAATGATTTTTTTTTTTTTTTTTTAAAGATGTTCGCACACACACAAAAAAAGTAACTCAGCTTTCAGACTCATCCATAGTATAGTATGAAATGCCTTTGGCGGTGAACTGAAGGCACAAGTGACAGTATGTAGAGTGTAACTGTCATCCTCAATGTCTTATAACACCAGTGGCCAGCGCAAAATATCTTTGAAGGCTGCAGTGGGTGACAAGACACTTTAAGAAGAGATAGGAAATATCAAAAATCAAAGGACATTGACTGGTTTATACATTGACACTGGGTAAATCAAACTTTGTTTTGTTTCTTTGTAAGGTCAAGATACTTGCATTACATTAAGGGTTCATTAGCACAGACAAATATCATCTGTTCTGCTACAGTGTTTAAGCTGATTTTTCTTTTTGAAGGTCTAAGAAAAAATAAAGCTCCATAGAAAAGGCGGCTGTTGGAGTGCCAAAAGGTTTCAGCACAAGCTATGCTCCAATGTCTTTGTTATAAGGGAAACACTGCATATCAAGTAGCTAAAGTAATAACACAAAATTCTAGTTTAGAAAACTTTCAAAACAAATTTTCAAGTCCAGATGTTTTATAGATTTTTTTGTATAGCATACATTGCATATAATTCTTGTAATTATTTCAGCACTAATTATTTATCAGGAAAGTTGGCCTTATTTTTCACTATAGACCTTAATCCAGCAAACATCTAATTTTAAGCCTGTGCTTAAGTACTCAGAAAGTAGCTCCATGCTGAAGTACTTAAATAAATTACTGCAGTTGCATTCAGTAAAGCTTTTTAAACATTTGAACATTTTAAGTATGCAAAGATATTCCTAAAGCCTGGACTGAGACTGAATGGCTAAAGCTTGCAATACCATTTTTTAGCCACCTCCTCATACATTTGGCACGCTGGGCATGCATTTTCTGTATTCAGAAAATACATATTGCCTTTTGTTTTAAGGGTGCATCACTCATACTAATGAATTCTGCACAAAACTGCAACCATCTGCAACGGTTTCTATTGTTAGTTACGGGACGCAGTGTTGCAACTCTGCAATCACAAGTTTGATCCAGACCCAAAGAAAGCGACCGCAATAGATGCAATTAAGGTCCCTCTGCAATTAGCACACTGTACTGGCTGTACGCTCACTGCATGAAAACGTGCTAAAAACCTTTTCACCTCACAATTCACTGCATGTAAGTGACAAAAGAAACTACAGTTTATGAGATCTATCGTAGTTTCCTAAATATTTTATGCAAAGTTTAGAGAAAGAGGTCCAACTGCATGACCAAAGATGTCCTCTAAAATACTTGACTGCTCTTTGCTCTGAGACACTGCAGAGCAGATAAGATAATGTTAACAAAGGGATAAGAAAGGGAGTTATAAATGACAAACGGGACAAAACTCACAGTCATTGGTTTAATGCATCAGCTACAGCACCTTAGTCATAATGGGAGGAAAAATAATAAACAGATATAATTCATCACCCTGTGTTCACTCTGATAAAACACAAGTTTTATCAATCCTAATTTATTAAAAATCATGAAATTATAGGACATTACAAATATGTCCGTTAACAGTGTAGAAAGCCTCATGATCACAAATGACACCTATACAAATCTAAGCCCTCCCTTTAGAACACTGCATATCTAACAAATCTAATTATTACACAAGGTCTATTATTAATATTATTTGTATTACTGCACTTTCTCAGCTGTATAATATGTCTGGTGCAAATCTGTAATATGTAATTCATCTGCCAACATACAAATCATCTATTTTACAGCTTGAGTGCTTGCAAGCACTGATAGCCCTTATGACAAGTTTTTAATGAAATAATGCTATGCTTGTCAGCGAACTGAGAAAAAGAATACATTAGACTGACATATATCTAATCATCCTGCAAAATATTGCATCTCAGAACTGGAGGTGGAGAGTCATAAAAGGCGGACAGCATAATGTGCTTATTTGTGGTCTCGTCCTGGAACCAGTGAGAGTTGGTGTTGACCAGCACCAGTTTTCTGCCCAGAGGAATTAAAAACACTGGCGTGTGGATAAGCTCAGTGTAAAAATATCAAATTATTGCCCGCAAATACAAACGCTGACAAGAAAATGTTTGCTCCCTATTTCTACAAAATCACTGGCTGGATTTGCACTACATTCCAAGCCACGCCAAGTAACACGATGCACAAGAAACATGAACCACAGACATGTTTACCCTCTGCCTCTTATGCTGCCAGATGTCTCCGTTATATGTGCCAGACCACCTCCTCTCCTCTTTTAAAATCCTACATCTAAACTTTTAAAAAGTCTTTTTCCTTTCTACATTATGTTCTGTGGTGGAGTAACAGCACTGTGTTTGAAAGGCATGTTTCACAAGTACTTACAGTCTATTTCCAATTAAAAATTCAACAATGCTGTTACAAACAGAAGAGCTTTTAAGCATTTAATAGTTAAAAAAAACCCCAAATGACAACAGCGGCCTGTTAAAATGTGGCAGCAATATTATGATTAATTGTAATTCAAAAAAGACAGAAGTGTTCAATAAATATTTCTGCCGTGTACTTCAGAGACTATGTCGTATGTCTCAGGAAGCGATGAAACGCTTTCCTGTATTACCTCGGGAAAACGCTGGGCAGCAGCTTCTGAAATTTGACATTTTAGAAATCAGCAGATCCAGGTAACTGAAGTGTTTTAAAAGAACCAGCCAAGCGTCTTTCCCGGCTGTTAGTGACTTCTGTCACATTGGCAAAGCTTCAGAAGACTGAAGAGGAGGTAGAGTTGCATCAATATGGCAAGATGGGAATTTATAAAATCCCACAGTAATTATCAGAGTATAACATTGAGAAGAGCAAGAAATTAACTTCTACGAAGTCAATCGTATGCACAGTTATATCTCCTACGTACTCACATACAAAAATCAGGGTCTTGTGGTTTCTATCAGTCGAAAGCAGAGACTGAAGTTTGAATCGGAGTTCTGATACAAAATACTTGTTTACAAGAACATACCAAATTCTGCTTCTTTAAACACGGAAGTGAAGTGAACTGAGACAATTACCTCTCACAGCGTAAGAACTCCTTCATTCATCCTGTTCCAAAAAATGTGCCTTGGAAGAACACAACTTGCATCTGCTCAGGTTGCGTGAAATATTCCTTCTCCATTTCCAAGTTCTCTCCCTGCTTCCTGCGTGAGATAGTTCAGTCACACAAACATATCCCTTCGTGTATCAATAATCAGCCAAATTTTCTTCACACGGAACATCTGGATTTCTAACTTGCTCCTTTATTTTTGGATGAAAATACATTTAGCTGTGTCTCATAGCTACCATAAAATACAGGATGATAATTAACTCCACCAGTTTCTAATAGATTAACCCAATTTATACTGCTATATTCAACTAAAGAGGGACTTTGTGGATAGTAGCAAAATTAATGTTCATTGTTTTCAGCGCATTTTATATTAGTCTAATTGTCAAATGTTCCCATTCCTGCAGTAAAAAAATGTAGCTTTCTAAGCAGTGAAGGCATGTGTAACATTTTATTCCTTGAAATGACTTGGCTATGGGTATATTAAAAGTAATGTATTATCAGCTAACAGAGGCAAGAGACCCCAAGGCTATTTAAATTGAACATGACGGGCAACGCCAAAGTCCCACAGGCTCAGCTGATTCTCTCCAAAAGAAGTCAAGCTAGTGAAGTTGCAATATAGTGGCTCAAGTCTTGTACCTTAGTTGTGCCTAATCGACACATAGCTGACTTCGGGAGCAAGCACTGAGCTGCAGTGGTCTTTAACAACCAGAAATTAAATAGTTTAGACAACCAGGAAGAGAAAGTGGTCTGTTTCCTCTTCCCACTTCATTTTCTTGTTGCCGGCTCAGCTTCCTTTCCACCGACCCAGAGCAAATTCTGCTGTCACAGGACTTGTTCCAAAACAGTCCTGAGGCTGCTGATGCTCTTAAAGCCTCTACGTTGCAAATATGAGATTTAAAAGTATCACGTAGAAGTGCAACCTCAATTACAAATATACTTAAAGCCACGGTTTCATTACTGGTATTTTTTCTCCCCTCCCCACTTGCATAATCTCCATCCTTTTGAAACAGAACTTTTGCCAAGCTCTACTCTCTCCACCCTACATATCAGAGTTCCACTTTGAAATAACATGAGAACTTGGATCCTACCCATCAATTCCAACAGAAATTTCAGCCATCAATCCATAAAACTATCCAGCGAGCAGAATACATTAAAGCTTAGACTGCGTTCTGTAAATGAGTGATAATAATGGAATCAAACTAATTAAACTGGCAGAACCCACTGCCATATGAACACATAAAAAGATCAAGTTGAGCAATATTCTGCAAAAGCTTGAACACTTGTATGAAATTGAAAATGCTGAAATATGCAATCAGGAGGAAATAACCAATTGAGAAAAATCTTTAAAGGCCCCAAGTTACTAACCAGTGAGACAAATTTAAAGGTCCTCTTCTGAGACATTCATTTTGGATTATTTGATCCTGTACCACCAAGGGCATGAGAATTTTGCCTTTGTTTTTTGTCTAAGAACCAGATTTTTCCTGTACTTAAGAGTTTACTGCTTCCTGCACTCATCATGGAAAAACATCTAGCTTGACTGTGCTGAGACATTTGACTTTCTCTCTTATTCTGCTTTCCGAGGACTTTTGAAAATGCTCTTGATTTAAGACTAGCCTTGTCTTTGTCTTTACATCCTATAAACTTCTCGAAACATTTAGTATCCAAAGCATTCATGCAAACAGAAACAAACATAACCAAATTCATATATGAGAAGACCATGAAAGACTAAAAATAAGTACCGACACACTCCCTCAGCCAAGAGAAACCCAGGAAAATCCTGAAACCCTGCATTTGTCAGGTCAGTACACAGTCTATAGCCTCTTACCAATAATGGCAAAAATCACATATATAGCATAAATAATAAATATACAGCACATATAAATATAAAAGACGAAATGGAACAGATTGAGTATGAGGACAATGTGATCACACAGACAGAATACCAGTGTGACAAGACTGATGGTTTTCTAATTTTTTCAAACACATATTTTAAATCAAGTTAAACTACATATCACTCTGATACCTTCCGAGGTAGGGCTTGAGGCAAAAAAAAAAAAAAGGTACTACTGCATAGAGTTCACATCAGGATTTCCAAGCATAAAAGGCAGCACAGAAAAAGAAATAGGGAGAAAAGAGCAAAGGGGAGTTCAAGTAGTGTATCTTTGAAAGACTGAATAAGAGACAAAAGTATGCAATTTTGAAACAAATCTTACATTACAAAAAAGAGTTCTCTTTCCACTAAGTGTTTGGTATTTTGACCTCTATCCTTTAAGTTTTCACAACTTGTGTTTGTTTCCCAAAATCTGCCTTCAAAGTAATTTGCTTTTACTGTCCTGGAAAGAGCAATTCCTGCAACTTTCAAGTTCAGACACAGCCTCCGTGACACTATAGCTCAGGGTGCTCCTCTTTTCAGGAGTTTCTTGCAGCTATAACACTGTAAAACCTTTACAGCCTTCCACTACTAAGTGCTGTAAAACTGCCACCTTTCTGAGTGTATCCTCAGCCGTCTACAGGAGCTTTAGAACTTTACTTTTGAGTAAAAAGGATGGTTACCTGCAAGCATTTACTGAGAGGCTGAGTTCAAGCGTACATTCTAAAACTAAGGAAACGCAAAATAAACCCGTATTACTAACATCAAAGATTTCAGTTTCTCCTCTTCTGACAGTAGCTCCCGGTGAGAAATAACCTTCACTGTCAGGTTAGGCAGCAATGGGAGAAGGGATGCATATCCAAGCTAATGGCAAACAGGACATCTTCATTCCCTTTGAAGTCCTTCTCCAGTCACCCGTAAGGCCAAATAAAAACCAGTACGAGGTGGGTGGCATCGAGCCCAGGCTGCTAACTTTCGATGTGAGGAAAGAAAACTGTCTGTGGCAAGCACAAACAGGGCTCCATGGCTCTGGGCAGCCTGTACCAGAGTTTAGCCGCCTCCTTTCAGCACACCTTAGTGGAAGGCTGGGACAGGTTCCTCTGGCAAAGCCCAAGAGAACTTAGCCACTCTGCCACTACACTTGCAGGTTATCGGTAACAACCTCGTATTCTCCTATATGAGTATATACACCCAAGTTGCTTGATTCGCCAGTTATGACCCCATGACAGACTATTAGTTTGTTTTAAATTTATACTTTGTACCAAGATCAACAGGGAGTGGCAAGATCCTGTGGGTAGGGAAAGGGAGCCTTTCCTGGGGAGTATGGAAGCAAGGTGAGGAAGCGAGGAGGAGCGGAGCACAGGGTGAGGCAGAAAGTGGGAAATAGGGAAGTGCTTCAGGAACCTGGAGCACGCAGAGCCTGGGAAACTGCTGAGACGAGGCAGGCTACCAAAGGTCAGCACCCAGAAAAACTGCTAGACCCAGAAAGCCAGCAGGAACTGAAATCAAACTTGTAGGAAAAGAACCTGCCTGCAAGAAAAGACGTGTCAGAGAGAGCACTCTTCATAAACTCATTTATCTTCTGGTCTCCATTTCACATCACTCCAAGATTTCTGTGCTTAGAAAGTTAGTTATTCCAGTTTATATTCTAATAAAACATGGCTTTCAGCTTAAAAGCCTTATTACCTTATTCGTTGGGGTGCTCACTATATAGAAAAGGAATAAACATGTATAACCCAAAGCTGTGGTTGCTACAGGTCCTGCCAGAAACACATTAAGCTTATTTAGTTAAATTGCTCTTATAATGTTTTTATTTACACATAAAAACATAAACAGTTAAGAGCACTGCATGCCAATTCTTCCTTTCCTAAAAGAAAAAAACACTTTATAAAAGTAAATTCCTTTAAACATGCACTGAGTACTCACATTTTAAATATTGCATATAAACTTTTCTATTGGAAGTTGAGAGCAGAGAGAAAAAAATAACTCAACTAGACGCTACTGACACACTGAAAAAGAAACTTGTCATAGCAAGGCAATTTTAGATGCCAAAGTGGAACCACCAAAGAAAATAATGGGCTGAGGGAAAACAGCAGCTTGTAGGCCATCTTTTGGAAGCTATTGAAACACAAACCATGCTGAGCTTAATGTCTCAATGAACCTGCGTGAAATCGAGTCTGACAGCTTTCTGGTTTTAGTGCAATTATAAACAAACACATTCCTGCATACTCCTTGGCTAAGCAAATGATACTACTACAACAACTACCAAAGGAAAGTGTGAATATGCCTGGACATACACACTCAGTGGGTGTTAAAATATAGATAAGAATTCATACCACAGGAGAATACGACCAAATATTTTAGATAGCCAAAGCCACGCGCAGATGATAAAATGCATAAGCTATGGCCAGTAGATGACAAGATCTACTTTAAAGCCAGTCCTCAGCTTCTGGCTATTTACTTTTGGGTAAAAAAAAAAAAAGAGAAAAGAAAGAAGCATACAGTAACAAATCTCAGATAAAGCATTTGGAATGGAAAAAGGGTTCATTACATAGATGGTAGACTTCTCAGAATTTTATCCCTGACCCAAGTTATCTTGCTGGTCTTGTATGTCTGGCTGTGAAGGGACACCATTTCTTTTTGAATTAGTTTTCTTTCAGACCATACAGTAGTGTTTTCAAGACATATCCAACTTACTGGCCCATTATTGAACTTCTCAACTGAAAGAGGAGATCTATTCTGAACCAAGAAAACTTGTTGTTGTAAGAATCTGTCAAAAACCACTATGTGTTAATGACAGATTCGAAAGACATCCAGGAAACATCCATGAGACTGACCGATGTTGCTCTACAAATATGAACTATTATCGAGGAGCAAGACACGCATGCAGCACAGCCTCCAACCATCAGAACTAAACCAAAGTTCAAAAAAGCTGCCTGTTTCACTGACATATTTCCTTCATGCAGTTCTGACGGAAGGTGAAGAGCAGTCAACCTGATCTGAAAGGGTGCAGCAAATGATACTTTCCTTTAGTGAACTTATGCAGTAGAGAGCAAAAGTCATCAAAATCACATTTTACTGCCATTTGCAGTGAAATCAACAGGCAGTGTGAGGCTGATGTGAATACTGAACTGCACTAGGTTGGGTGCCACTTGTTGACACACTAAACAGATCAAAAAACAGCCATGTTTTTACGAAGGCTGTTCTCAGACTTCCAGTAACATTCACCATCTCTACTAATATTTCTTCATGAATGCATTACTTTTATTGACTTAGAGATGAATAATACGAAGGGTCACATTGCATCAGTAGAGTGCTGGTTAGGTCATTCAAGAACAATTAATAAGTGACACTGCCACATATAAAAAAAAGCAGTGTCAGAAAGACCAAATTGATGATGATAAAAAGAAATAAGGCATCAAAACCATAGAACAGAATATAAAACAACAGTTCTTTATTACTAAATAAATCTCTACTTTAGATTTTTGTTCTTTCTTTAGCGTTTGGAAACTCAGAAATATTAATGGCCTGATGTCAGGTGGACAGTAATGCCACGCAGAGCAACAGCTTTTCTTTTTCTCTTAACAACCTATAACCCTCTCTCCAAAAACTGCTTCTCTAAATTATGAGCAATGACCTCCAGTGGTACTAGTTTACTGTAGCTGGATATCAGATCGTAAGTGCTAGAAATGTCTTAAGATCCCTTTGAACATGCAACGACCAAGAGATTTTCATCGATTTTAATTAATAGCGAATGTTAAAGATAGTAAGATATTTGAAAAATCTAGGTTCAGTATTAACATTGGGATTATTTCATTTTGGGTTTGTTTATTTTTGATGGGGGGGTTATTTGATTCTTTTATTTGTTTGTTTTATGATTTCAAGATGCAGACTGGAGTGTCTCTATGCATCATTTTATGGCAATAACATGCATGCACAGCTTACCCTGCAGTACTACAGAGAAAAAAAAGTACTTCCAAACTCGTTACTCAGTTAATTTCTAACACTTATATAGCTAAAATAATAATCTATTACTTCTATCTCTTCTTCCTTGTACTCTGTCAATCTGAAGAGAGTTGCTTTCAGAAAATGAGCAAAGTTGCCCCACTCTTCTCCTTAAAACTTACTTTCCAATAGGAAGGTTGCTGACATGCCAAGAGCAGGCAGCGTTGCCTCACTCATCTTGGACTTCATTGCCTACACACAGCTGCTGACTCACACACCTACTTAGACCGTTAGATACTTTGGCAGCAGCTCTTTTGCTTCTCTTGTTTGACATTTATCGTCATCTTAACTCCTGACTAAACATTTCAGACTGCATTTTTAATAGAGACATAAGCCAACCAAGAGGCCACTGGGAAGAAGTGCTGTTCTTACACTCTTCAATCCCTCCTTCCCAACAACAGGCTTCTACTCTTTAATTTGCAATAGCTTTGGCAGTAATTAACATCCTTCGTGAGCCAAAAACACGTGAAGAGTACAACATAAAATAGGCTTGGAAAAAAAAAAACAATGAAAAGCCCAGCAAACCAAAAAACCACCATGCAGCCTAAAAATCACTTGTCTGTCTTTCACACTATCTGCCTACAAGTTTTGGAGCTAGGTCTCACCTTCTTTCTATCACTTGCTTGAAAAGTTTCAGTCTTCTGAATCATTACTATCTAAAAACAGAACAAACACATCCCCTTAGCCATATAACAAAACAGCATGTTTAGAGTGAGGATGCACAAACCACAGAGGAAGAGGAGGAGATGAATGTTCTTCTTCCATTCTGCTTCTGCTCAGCATGGAGACCCTCAGCAGCCTGTGAACATCACTGGTATTTTTCCATTGCTCTGGTTCCCAGTTTGCAAATCCATACCTGGCAAAAATGATTTTCTTAAGCCTCAGAGTTAATCACTGCTTTAAATTATTTCCATACCAACATCTGCACATCTGCATTTAATGGCTGATTTAATGATCACCCTACCTACTAATAATGTTTTGGGGATTGTTGTAAGTCAGTTATACTTTGACAGACACTTACATTGCATTAAGTTTTGTAAACATGTGAAACAACATCATATCAGAGTTTCTAGCTGGTCAACATTCCCCAAATCCCTAGTCATTTTATACAAAAATAAACAGGAAATATTTCTTCATTGTAAATCAAAAACATGGATGAAAACTATCCCCACTGCAATTATGTTGAAATTTAGACTGGATTTGATATGCTGGTACATTAAACATGGTAAGTAATGAAATTAGTATGAACAAATGTCAGGTTAGAACAGCAATAAAAATAGCTAGAATTAATATCTTGAAAATCATTAGTAGAAGAATAAGTAATACAAATGCATACTATTATTAACCGCTTTTGGTAATGGAACTATCAATAATATTTAGAGACTTTGTTCCAATAATAACATTTCATAAAAATTGGATAGCAAAAATTGGCCAGGACAACAGTTTTCTAATTTACAATCATTTATCTGAATAAGCATAATTTTTAATTGTATCCTATAAGTCTGAACAAAAACTTCCAAGCAAATGGCTGATTTTTATCACCCAGAGCAGAACTTTTGTGAATTTGATGAAAGCTGTCTATGATTAATGTGATACATAAACTTAGAAGGATATACAGCTACAGAAATATTGTTTTGTAAGTATAGAAAGCAAACCAGAGACGTGTACCATCAATATACCGAAATGATGAAAGCTTTCTGCTATATCGGATTAAAGCATTCACCACAGAAGAACCAGAGGTCTCCAAATGCTTTAACATAATCAGGTACAAAACAAATGACCAGCAGAATCTGATATCTACAACTTTTCACGCATCCTCACTTGCTAGTAAAAAATACTTCAAAAGTCCTGGTTTAAACAAAGTCTGGAATGTGCATGCTCTGGAAAACTAATGTAGCCATAGAAATTGAGTCCAATCTATTTTATCTTCAACATTACAGTTTATACAGAGGAGAAGAAAAATATCAGCACAGAAAACTTAGTTCATCTGCAGTATCTATTCTTCCAATCAACAGATTTAGTAATGATTCCATATTTAGGGTAAGAGCTTTTCCTGTGGGAGTTATTTTAATATTTTCAGCATTTTGGGGGTGGGCGGGTATTATTTTAACATGAAGTGAAGCATCTTTCAGTTCTTACAGTCAACAGTCCTCATCATGATAACACTTGAACACTGATTTAAAATGTTTTCTTTGCCATTAATGAAATCAGGAAGATAGTGTTTATAATCTTCCTTTGAACTCTTGATTAAAATACGTACATAAATAAATATATATTTATATATGTGAGCATTTGATGGTTTTGATCTACACTCTTGACACTTTGATCCCACTTTGAAGATGGTTCAAAAAAGAAATTTCTAGCATATGCTCCAGCACCATTATTTGCATACAAGATCCAGAACTACTATCAAAAGATATGTCATCCTAATACAAAAGGAGACAATTGCTATAAATTTATTCACATTTTTACACAAAATGATAGCAATCAAGTGTTGTAGAGTCCCTTAGGCTGCACTAAATTTTTCATGTTATCGAATCCATTACATCTGCCAATTAATTGTTTTCCAAAATTATTTTAAGAGGTGAGCCAAGCGGCAATGGTGATAACAGAACAAAGGGTTTAAGTCTTCCTGACTATTAACTTAATATCTGAGTCATTTTCAAGTGCCAAACATACAAATCTATGTATCAGTTCATATTTTCTCTAGTGCCTGACTCCAAATGAAAGATTACTCACTTATTTGTGTTTGCTTTTTCAAAAGCCGCACTGTTCAATAAGCTGCATCCCTAATTGCAGCTACTGTTTCCGAAAAGCCAACAAGCAAGCATGGCCTCCAACCACTGCCATAAGCTTTCAAAACTATGATGCACATATTAAATAGCTGTCTTTAATAAAATGGATCTTACTTGCCACTGCTATGCACTGCGTTTAGCGCTAAAACCAGATTTGATATCTAGTCACCATGAAGTGATTGTGACCTTGTATTTGTGAAAACAATTCTGTTGCATAAAAAAAAAAAACATAGGAGTTGATGAATTACTATCCTTTACCTCTACACGTTTATTCTATATGATGAGAATACATTTTTAACAAGAAGGAAAAAATATCTAAATACCTTCTAGTTGTATGAAAATATGAAACTGAAGTCAAACCATGGAGAATTGGTTGCAAATCCCCTGCAGGACAGGCCTGCTGGAGGGCTGCCACGTGGGAAGAATTGATTGCAAAGACAAAAAAAGAGTTTACATGAGAGTAAACTTTACCAAAACTCTTCCAAGACTCTTTAAGTCCGGACTTGTGTAAATCTGAAGTCTCTATAAGCAAGGAAACTCCATAACACAAACCCCTACCATGTGCCTTTACTATGTGTTCCTGAAGCTTAGACTCAAAGAGGGACAACACTGACTAACGAATGACTTTGCTGACAATTTCACTTTCATAAGACTGCTTTCTTAGATTTTGCACAAAGGCTCTGCAAGGAAAAAACAAATTCTTCATTTAATGTTTTATAACAAGATATTTATTTGGCACTATTTGTGTCTTAATTTTTTACATCCCTATTTCCCTTCCACTTTTCTCCAACTAAACAAAATTCCTAATTTATACAAACACACGTAAGACCATTTAGCTCAAATATAGGCTCTTTTTTTTCCCCCACCAAAAAAAATTATACATGGGAAATTCTTCTCTATATTACCCACCATAGTAAAAGCAGAGGTGGAGCAAGCCTGTTTTCTCTCAGCATGTGCCTGAGCAGTTCTGAGGACAGCAGTGTCAGATTCTTTACAGTCACCGCGAACTACAAGGCGGTCGTGAATCGGTAACTGTACAGCATCCCTGAGCACAGATCAGTTAAATCCATTTCATTTCAGGCTAACCTACACTATGAAACATGTAATTGGTTATGCCTTTTGCATTATTTCCAATCTAGCTCAGATTTGCATTGTAAACAAATCAATTTGCCACTTTAATTGTTTAGCTCTGAGTCAGCTTACAGGGCTGAGAGGGCAGACAAAACATAATAAATGGCTTCGTGTCCAGATTTTATCACAAGAAGCTGAACTAAATAACTTATGAGCCCAGTCAGTTCTATTGAGTTATGAACTAGGCTCTTCCTCCAGAGTAAATTAAAATTCTTACTGCATACAAAAAGGCTAGTGAACACATTTTATTACTGTTGCAGGGAAGCGCAGAAATAATGGAGGTAGAGCTAAGGTAAATATATAACCTGATGCCTCTCCGGTGGATTGTTTGCTAAACCTTGTAATTTTATGCGCTGGTGTTTGAATGTTGTATTTTCTGCCTGTGTATTCAGAAGGCTCACTAGAAAAACATGAGTTGCTGGGACATGGCAAAATGAGAGCTTTGTGATGACAGAAGAAGCTACTGTAAACAAAGAATATGTCCTAAGAGCAATGACAATTTTCTGCTACATTTTCCAATAAGCAATCTCGTCCCAATTCAGGAACAATAGGCATTTTAGTTAGCATTTGGGAAAAGAGCAGAGAGCATAAAGTAATAGAAACTAAGTAAAGGGGAAAATTATAGAATTTAGATAAAATGGAAGTTGGCATTTATTCTATAGTAGAAATTCATACTTTTAGAAATATACACTTAACTATAATAGTACATATGTTCCTTGAACAGAAGAACACGCACTTTAAATTATTAGCAGAGAGCAAGGCCAAAATCCCTAAATGGGATAAGCACACAAAGAGAGGAGCATTTGTCACATGTAATGTGAAGGTGAACTGAAAAAGGTGACTGCATCATTCGGAAGCCCCAGGAAGACAACAGGCTAAAATTCATCCACTGGTGGCAAAATTCTTACTAACTTCAGCGAGTCTGGGATTCTGTACAAGGAAGGCAACAACTTTTGCCATTATTGAAATACACGGACTCTGTGATACAGAGAGAGAACAAGCATAAACCTTATCACTTGTCAACTAAAAAATCTGACCTTTGAACAAAGAAGGATGTATTCCAACATATTTTTTTTTCTGCAATGATTAAATGAACCTACAGCCATCCCATACATGAATAACAAAATACATTTTAAGTTACTAGTTAATAAATGTCAACCCAAGTGAAAAAAACAAGTGCTGATTTGAATCCACAAAGGGGCAAGATTAGGACTTATCTCAAGTTAAATATTCAACACAGTAAGATCTGAGAAGTGACTGGACAGGATTTCTGGTCTAGTCTTTGAGGATAGCACTTGAGAAAAACATAATAGTAGGGTAACTAATGGGACTCGGACACACAGAAAGATCATGATGTCAACTCAAACAGAGCAACGGAAAACAAGCTAATCTGGAGACAACTTCAAAAATAACTAAGCTGATCAAGAAGAATGCATATTAAATAAAAATATCAAAACTACATGAGAAATCAAGCTCTATTACGTAACTGCAGAGCACACGGAAAATTCTTGCAAGTGGAGTAAATAAAAAAAAAAAGTAAGTCTTGCACATGGAATAAAACCCAAGCAAGTCTCAATAGGAAACAAAGTTACAGAGGCCATCTTACAGAAAATGTCAGCATTTAAGGAATTGAAAGCTTGCTCAATTAAGGAGAACATGAAAGTCTATACAACAGGGGAGGACTGACCAAAAATGGAAATGAAAAGAACTAAAAAGGGTTTTGAGGAGTGCCTTGTAAAGACTTGTCAAACAGAGCAAAAAGTTTGAATATATATCAAAGGAAGAAGCCAAGAAGGGATTCACAGAGGGACAGTTTGACAGCCAAGGTGTGAGAGGTGTACTTGTGACAGTTAATACTAATAGCAGAGGTTCAGCAGCTACTTTGCATTGCTGGTCCTTGCTGAAGATGTCAGGGAGGTTCTTGCACTCAGCTTGCTCCTTGTAGCAGGAAAGGGCAGAGGAGCTGTACCAGCTTGATGTAAACAAACAGTATTAAAAACAGGTGGGTAAATCAGGTGTCAGAAAGTCTGAAGAGCCCAAGGGCTTTATCAACAGTAAAGATTTCCACTGAAATTGCATTACAGCACACACATTACAAACAGTGATTGTGGCAGAGTACAATGCAACCTTCAACTACAAAAAGGGCCAAGGGGAAGAACCTGAGACCTACACACCTCCGAATGTGACTTCCGTCCTGTTAAGACAGTGAAGTCTATGATAAATAGAAAGAGCACGTGAATAAGGATAGTCTATCCAGAAAGAGTCAGCACGACCTGTAAAAGGAAATCCTGGCTCTCTAATGTGCTGAATGTCCTTAAGGGTATCAACAAGTGGGAAGATGATGATCCAGCGAATGTAACATACGTGAATTTTCAAATAAATGCATGAAAAGTTTCCACACAAAGGTTTATCTGCCATAAGACCATAAGGAAAGTTTCTTTTATGGACTGCAATCCAGTTCAAGGCCAAGAAGCAAAAGATAGGTTTAACTGGTCTTTTTTCAGGATGGAAAAAACATCAGCAGTGGGACCCCCAGGGATCATCGCTAGGACCTTTCCTATTCAACTACAGTTAATACATTCAATGTTAATTTAAACAATCTGTTCCAATTCATCAGTGAAAGGATATAAAAAGTGAAACAACTTTTTCAGCTGGTCAGTCTGCCAGTGGCAAAGATTGTCAGCAGGGCCTTTGCAAACACAAATAAGTGGGGAAAAAAAGTAGGAAATCAGTTCATTTTCAGGGAAAACAGTCCAAGCGATATTCACATGATGCTCATCTCGGAAATGGAAGTCAAAACACAAGAGGAAGATCTCAAAGTCATCCTCGCCAAATTATTCTTTTCAGACAAACTGTCCCAATGTGCAGAAGGAGCCAAAAAATACAGAGACATGTCAAGCATTACTAGAAATGGTGCGAAGAACAAGACAAAGGGATCCATTTCTTTCAACATCTTTAATACAGATTGCAATGCTGGTCAAGGTCAGCTCAGAAGCACACAGCAGAGCTGGAAAACGTACAGAGGAGGCAATTATTAATGATCAAAGGATCGGAGCAGCTCCCTTTAGAGGAGAGAGTGTAAAGGTTGGAGAGAAGTCCCAAGGGAGAATTGATAAAGATTTACCAAATCATGCAAGCAATAGGCAGAACTTTGCAACACCACAACTAGAAGGCTCTTGGTGAAACTAAAAGGGGATTCATTTTAAAAAGATAAAAGAAAGTATTTCTTCACACTGCAGATATGAAACTTCTGGGATTTGCTGCTATAGGAGGTTGCAGAGGAAAACACTATCAGAAATTTCAGAAAGGACTTAGGCAAATTCATCGACACCAGGTGCATAGATCAAGACTCAAAGGACTAAAAGGATATAAATGAATACTAAAAAGTATGGCCTCACATCCCTGATACAACTCCAAGTGCTGAGGAATAAACTGCAGAAAGCAGGAAGGCTCACAGGCTTTGCCCTAGGTAGCATCTCTTTCTGCCATTGCTGGAGACAGATGTGCAAAAAGAAAATTCTGCTCCAGAAGTGTTTAGAGAAGCATACTCCATAAACAAATTTAACTTAATTCTCCCTGCATTTCAATGCAGAGGAGAAAAGATTCTGCAAACCATTTAAGGAATTGGAGCACTTACTCTGACACTGAGTCTCATTTCACATTGGGCATTAGTGATATCAACATAGCTGAATCACCTGTGACAGCACACTGGTTAACATTAGGCTTTGTGGTGGGTTTCAGAACAAGGCTCTGCTGGCTTTGACACGTCCCACTTCAATGGTGGGATGAGAACCAGCAACCTTAGCAGGACCCACCACCCCTCTGCTAAGTGCTTGTATAGTCCTCATCAAACCAAAAGTGAGGAGGCATCCCTTCACCAAGAAAGAGTAATCCACCAGTTGTCAAAATGGTTATACATGAGACGCTTCATTTTAAAATACAAAAATCCACGCAAAACTACGGACAGGGACTTTTTTTGTCAGCTGTTGGTCTATACAGATTTTAAGATTCTGCGAGGATCTGAAGGGAACTCAGTACACAGAAGCGCAGCAGGCTCTCACAGAGAGATTCAGGGAAAAATTAAGGTGTCCTGACAGTGACACGCACCTTGCAACTGTAACAGCACAGCGCAGGTAAGATCTCAGCTCTGTCAAAAGGCCAGCACTGCCTCAAACTGGTTCATAAAACTGGTCTGAGGAAGGAAATCCGTAAGTAAAGCCCAAGAATAAGCCCTTTCTACAGACTTATTATTACTACTATTTATAATCAGTTTTCAGTCTCATTTCTTCCGCTGAATCAAAAAGATGCAACTGTCCCTCTCCCAAAACAGATCGGTGTTTTGGAAATTAACCTGTGTATATAATCATCTCTACTGCTGCGCTTTCAATGCCCCAGCAATGTAGGACTGCAAAGCCCACTCTCTACCAATCATTTAGGTCACTTCTTTTGGGCTTTGAAATTCCCATATTGGAGCTCTTTCCTCACTCTTATTATCTCATACACAAAGTCATGTTGCCATGCCTATATTCACTACTTCAATGTTTCCAGTGTTTCCTAAGAGCTGCAATAAAGGAAGCTGAGATATTCCTTCAAAAATCACAGATGCAGCATCCATAGAAAAAAATAAATAAATATCTCAATACGGAAGAATCTCAATTCAATCAGTTTCTATTCAGGCCTTGCTCAGAAAAACTCAGTCTTAAGTAGCAAAACCAACTCCAGGAAATGCTAAGCGATAAGCAGGGAATACACTCCCTCATATGACACTTTTCAGTTCTCAGGTGGCCCATTAGTCATTCCTCCCAAGTCAATATTTCATATTTAACTATTTTGAAAAGACCAAAGCAGAAGTTTCTTCATCATTTTCATCTTGATAGCATTTTGCATACACTAGCATCACAAATTCAGATCTGCCATAAAACGTGCGTTAGTTCATTTCATTTCCTGGCCCCAGTGTCCATTTGACACCAGTTTTTTTCCTTACAGCCACTATCAGGACAAGGGATCAAAAATGTCACAAAGAGCTGTTCTCCAACCACTACGTGGCTTTTACCACTCTATATTGCATTATCAGTAAAAGGGGCTAACAATAACTGTTATTTCTAAAGAAGAGTCAAATAAGCTCTGTTTATAGTACAGCCAGCAGCAAAATGACTTTACCAATAGGTAACAAATTGCCACTCTGATTGGAGCCAGCTGTCTAGCAAAAAAACTGGAATTGTGCATTGATGTTTTGTAGCGCTTGCTTTTGTAAAACATCGGCTGGGTGCAGCACTATTTATACGCAGCTCTTCTGTGCGCTGCATTAGAGATGAAGTGATAGTTACCGTCTTTAAACAGCTATAAAGTTCTCTCTGCCATCAAATTGTATCAAGTGGAGTATTTCTTTTTTAATTTACTTTGGTTTTAATGAGGATGGTAAAAACTTACAGCCTAAAATAAGCAGGTATGCCAGTCTACCACTTAACATGGCAGCCTTCAGAAAGACTCGGTCAGCACTTGCATTTATTCCATCCTATTTCGATTGTCTTATACCAGATTTGCAATGACAGAAACATGGACGCTGTCTGAGGCTCTCCCATCCTGATGCTCGTACAGCCTGATAAGGAGGGGGAATGAGGGGCAGGGAGGGAGTAAAGCAGAACAGAAAGGGCACTTACTCACTCCTTGCCACTCTCCAGCAGCTCAGGCTGACTGCATGCTGGCAGACTTTCATTTCCCAGGTCTGTAATTGCTTGCCCCAGTTACATCTTTCTCAGAGGCCACCCTCTTCCCTGCAGACGCCTAAGCAGAGTTATCAAGTTTGAAAGACAAGTGAAGGGAACAAAAAGCACCAAGTTCGACTGACTCTCCTCACACCTCCACCTGAATGCAGATTTTTATCTCTGTTATCTACATAAGACTTGTAGGTGCACAGCTTCCTCCCTCTCTGGAGCTTCCTCATCCATTTCTCCCGCAAGGAGATAACGGGTTTGCTCCATCCCTATGCAGGCCCTCCAGTTGGCAGTCTGATAAAGGACGAGCCATCCTGCAGCAACCTCTCATCTAGCAGGCTAGAACAAAGGCAGATATGCCTCCATCTAGCAGGAGACACAGTAACTAATGCACTTTCACGAAAGTGACCAACAGAAACAATACAAAGCAAACTTACTTGTATATTTCCAATACTCTCTAGTTCAGGCTTTTTTCTGGTCCCCAGTACACGCTTGTGGAAGTTGGGTTTGTGATGTAGATACCTTTCATCGCTTTCTGAACAGTTAAAGTGAAAAAATTTAAAAAGCTTTGGGACCTTTCGTAGTAGGAATTTCTAGTTTCAGCAGATTTCTTACCTTTGAGGACCAAATCAAGCATATCATTACAGTTTCAGTCAAGTGCATGAGTTAGGGGCACAAGCAGTCCTCTGAAACACGAACAGTCTCTTAACTACAGCAAAACATCTTTTCTTCTAAAAATGCTTTCTTTCAAAGAACATGATATGTAGACATATGTCAGTGACATTACAAGCTTAAATCAAAATGAAAGGATAAGATAGCCTGAAGAAGATACACTGGTTTAGTAACTGGTGAGGGTCAAAGGGGTTACAGATGCGCTGCTGGCTTTCCACACGTATGGCTCATGTTTGCCAGAGGAAGACAACTCCTGGCAAACCACTCACTTCTAATGAACTTCATTTAAGAAAACAACTGCTTTCAGAAAACGCAGCCAAAAAATGGGTTGTCTGCTCACATTATTTTACCATTCACAAGTAAGTCGCATGAACTTACGGCTTCAAAGAAAGAAAAGATTTCTTGAGTAAGAGAAGTCCGTTTCAGTGCTCTGCATCTGTGGACCAGACCCTGAGCCCTTGCACATCTACATACCTGGCTGCAGCCCACAAACTTCATTTTGATTTTTACCTACTGCAAGATTTTCAGGCCAAAAGGAGCACAGTTTTGAAGTGGAGCAGCCCATATCCTCACCTCTTCTCCTTCTCTTCTCCCCCTTGTTGTCACAATACCACCACCTTTAGCATAATGACTCTTTCCAGCACTAATATAGAGGCCTGGAGTTTAAGGACCTTTATTTTTCACCTTTAACAGAATAAAAAGCTGAAGCACAGAAAAATGAAGACCGGGTCAAGGCTAACCAGCCCTAATGGCGAAAAGCTAACACAAGGTCCCAACAAGGGGCCCAGTTAAGCACTAACAGTTTTGCTTACATTTAAAACAAGGCAAGCACAAAACCTAGTTAAAGTACGACTTTAAGGCATTTCACACATTCTTTACCTCAGTGTGAAGGCCTGAATTTTACCAGAAAATTCCCAGATCTGGTAATGAATTAGCTAGTCTTTACTGAAGCTGAAGAATCAAAAGACAACCCTGTTTGCTTTCATTATGTGTTTTACCAGCAGCGGTGAAAGAAAGATGAAAGCAAATGCAGTCAAAATCCAGTGCAGTTCACACTCCTTGTCTCAAACGCTACAGAATATTAGGTGAAGTTGACCAGAACACACCCCTGCAGGGCACGGCCCCTCAGGCCCTGGGGGGAGCAGAGAGGGGCTGTGGGGCCGCCTCAGTGAGGAGCGGCCGGGGCTGCCCCCAGCCGGACACAGCCAGTTCCAGCCGGCTCCGATCGACACCTCAGGGCCCGGCTCGGCCCCACTGGAGGAACGCGTATTTCATAAAGGGGGAAAACGCCACAGGAGTGGAGAAAATGTGTGAGAAACAGCCCTGCGAACACACAGGCCAGAGGAGGGGCAGCTCCGGGCACCCAAGCTGACATTCCCCTGCACCCCTGGGGAGGAGCAGGGTCTTCCCCTGCAGCCCCTGGAAAGAGCTATGGAAGAGCAGGTTATTCCCCTGGAGAGGACCATGGAGGAGCACGTTATTCCCCTAAGGAAAGGACCATGAAGGAGCGGGTTATTCCCCTGGAGAGGACCATGGCGGAGCGGGTTATTCCAAGGAAAGGACCATGGAGGAGCGGGTTATTCCCCTAAGGAAAGG
>VXBO01008280.1:140767-219695 GCA_013400135.1 Rhinoptilus africanus | reverse complement strand
GGTTATTCCCCTAAGGAAAGGATCGTGGAGGAGCAGGTTATTCCCCCTGGAGAGGGCCATGGAGAAGCAGGTTATTCCCCTAAGGAAAGGACCATGGAGGAGCAGGTTATTCCCCTGGAGAGGACCAGACCGCAGCAGTCATCTCCACTGCAGCCACGGAGGAGCTAAGTTAACCGTGGGGGAAAAGGGGAGCTGCTTTAGTTTTGTCATTGTTTTTCCACCATCCAAATCTATTTTAATTGGCAATAAATTCATTTTCTCCAAGTGGAGCCTGTTTGGCCCGTGGCAATGATCTCCCTGTCTTTATCTCAGCCCACAAGCTTCATTGTCTTATTTTGTCTCCCTGTTGCTGTTGAGGAAGGGGAGTGAGAGTGTGGCTGGGTGGTGGGCTGCCCAAAGTCACCCTACCACAGTAACCGTACTTCTGTAACAGCTAATCTTTAGGCTTTTCTAAGTGTCTATTTCAAAAGAGTTGCAGCTCAACACGAGAGATCGTATTTAGTGCTTCTTTCAGTTTAGTTTTAAGACAAGTCAACAGAGAAAAAAAGGGTTTGGATGTCCATGCCGTCATTAACAACCAGTGTACTGTCCAAGTAGCAAATAAACCATCTCTTAGCACAAGCATCTTTTTGATGAAGGTATATAAAGGATGATAGTGATGGGCAGTCCGACAGCATTCAAGCTGTTTGACTCGACTCATTCATGACAAATCCTTAACAATTCCACCGATCTTCTGACCACAACTTTTTCTTATATTCACGCTAGTAACAGACAAATTCGAGTTATTTTAGGCACCTCAGGGACTTCCTCACAGCAGTAATATTCAGTATTTACAAAAGTAAATGTTACATTGTTAATAACAACGTTTGTATTTTTGTAACATGGGGAAGTGCTTAAACCTTTAAAACTAATGAAGTTATTTGTTACATTGTTCAGTCGGTCAATTTTACAGAAAAATTGTGGGGAAGAGGTGAACTTTCAACTGTGATTTTACAACCACGGGTTAACACACTGGATAAGCAGTCACAATTTTAAAATAGAAAACTCAAGGAGTAGAAAATAATTTGAAAATGTCACCACTTTCCTGAGCTTTTAGGGGAGCTAAACACACACAAAAAACAACTGGGTAATATCACATTTTCCTCATACAAAAAAGAAGCAAACATGAAGATAAAGCCTTTGAAATAGACAAGTTACTAAAGGCATTTATATGAAAGAAAGTGAGACTCAGAAGCAGCAGAGTATGATGTTTTAATCCTTTGTCCCCTGCCAGGTCCTGATTTTGTCCTTCTTTCCCCCCCACACCACCATCTTCTACAGATTTCTGCCACCTCTCTACCTGATCCAAAAAATGGCAAGTGTTTCTAAGGGCCTGATGCTAAATCTTGTCCCTGCTCTTGAATGTTGTGGCCTCAGGTTTATGGGAGATTTTACTTGTTAACAGAGATCAACATCTAGTGAACTATTACATCCTTCGAGCCTTCACCCATCGGTAGCTCCTCTTCAAACTCTATCATCACCTATTTGCCACTAGGAGACAGGCTACTCCTTGAGATTCCTCCACACTGCAATCATCACACCACAGACATACCTAAACCAGTTATTCACAAGCTAGCTCAGGCTCTGCTAGCAGAGGGGCTGTGACAGTACAAAACTCAGGACAGGATGCAATACCCAGCTGCACAGGGCCAGGCTGGTAGGTTTCTGCACTGGTGAAAACCCTCGAGCTACTTTTTTTTAAAGCAAGCTAAGCATTTCTGCACGAGTGACAGTCACAGTAGGGACTGCAGTGTAGATATACTCCAAGAAACTGTACCTGCAAAGATTTCCCCTTGGAGAAAAAAGGCAATTGATTCCCTAAACCACAATGGATCCCTGAGGATCTGTACAGAGGTCAGGAAGTTTTCTCTACTTTAATGCTGTCCACAGCACAGTGACATCAATAATGAGCAAGTGCTCAACAGCTGCCACAGTTTCAGAGGGATTTGTGTGTCACAGAAACAGAGTTTGTAAAACCATTCTAAAAATAAGTTCATTAGTGACACAGCAAAATTTCTACAGACTGGGAAGGGACGATGTCACGGAGACCAAGCGTTCCACTTTCCTACAGTGGACACTCACACTGGTAATACTCTCCAAGGGAGACAGGCTAGAGATGATGACAGAAGCACCGGACCTCACCAGCGGGCACCCAACCTTCTTTACGTGGGGGATTTTTTGGTAAGTTCTGCTGGAAGGTGCAAAAGGACAAGGGAGGTTTTACTGACTTAGCAGAAAGAAAAAGTCTATGTGTTTAAACACTTCCCCTGGAGAACATAACCACTGTCCACACTTTAGCAAAAAAATATTTTTCATACCAAAGGCAAAGACTATACAGTGTAAAAAAAAAAAAACAAAACACTACCACCCCACCTATACTCAATGTAGTGATTGTTCTCTGTGTTGCTGGAGTCAGATATCTCATACAGCTGCCACCATATAAAAATAATTCCAAAACAGTTTGTACATTCAAAACGCATATAATAAAACTGAAAGAGACCGTCTCACTGCAGTACAATACACAAGTAACCGCGAAGAAACAATTGTGTGTTTTTCTGCCTCCTGGGTAGTTAACACTGCTTTTAATTTCATCTCTGTCTTTTCATATTATCATCTGCAGAAGCTCATGGCCAAGAGTTTGCCCTGGTAATAGCTGACTGTTCCCTTTGATATCATCACTCCTTGCTCTTTATGGACAGGCCAATATTCATTGTGATTAGCAAGGGACAGCCCTGTCTATCCAGATTAGTCATGAATACTTAGCAGTTCACTCCACGCATCATCACTAATTGCTGTGAAAGAAAATGTCTGCATTGCTTTTTTAAACAAAAAAGACCATAATTTTCTCTCTCCAGGGAAGACAACAATGCTTCACTTGTATTCAGCACAGTTGGTAAGAATTTGTTTCCATCAGTAATTCCAGGAAATAATACCGTATAGGCCAGCTTTTTTGTTCTTTGCCTGAGATTTAATGCTCCATGAACCTGTACTAAAATATTACTTTCTAAAAAAAGACTCAGAAAGGTATTATCAGGTAAAATAGTTATTCCAGTCCTTAAACTGCATGACCATGCATTCCTAGATGATAATCCTAAGGAAAATTGAGTGACAAGTGTTCCTACCATGGGAATGAGCATGAGTGAGAGCGTGCATGCCTAGTCCTACAAAGACACGAAGGCACTATTTCTATTCCCAGTTTTGCTCATGTTCTTAAATGAAAAAAACCAAACCACCACACATTTAAACAGGATACGATTTTATCTTCCCCCATATTAGGACAGTCTCTCAGTGAGAAATTAGGTTTTTTCCTCAAAAGTTATATTTATAACATTATCAATTATTTTGCTGGTCTTAAGAGACACTTTTAAAGTAAGTTCGGGTTTGGTTGGGTTTTAACTCATCTGTTAGTGAAGTGTGTCCATGGTAACATTCCTGGATTTGTTTCTGATGGTGACTGACATGCTTAAGGTAAATGTGGCCTATTTATACTAACTAAAATAATACCGAGCTGATACCAACAGTATTTTAAAAGATTCTTTCATAAATATGACATTTTAAATCTTCATTCATTAAAATAAAAAGAACTATGCAATGTGTAATCATTGCATAAATCATGTACGTACCATTTCCCCCACAGGATAATTATTTTGTGTCAGAGAATACTTTTCCATCAGATTTTTTTTCCTGCAATGAAAGAAAATTTGTATAAGATTGATTTACAAAATTTTATCTGCCAGAAAAGCGCTGTTCTCTGACACAACCTCCTCCACTAAGAGCTATTTTTCTTCTACAGGACAGCACTGGAAATCACATTGCTGAAATGAAGGAAGTGTAAATTGAACAACGTATGGCAGGTGAACAGATTTTTTAAAAAGTCATTATACAAACATCAAGGATTTTACAGACACTAGTTTTGACACAGTCATGAAGGCGAGGAAACAGAAAATTTCATACTAGCTTCACATTTATGACTTTCTGCTACCTTTCCTTTGCGAAATATCGTGACCGTGTCAGGTCAAGCCAGAAACTGCAGTTTAGGATAAAGCTCTCTTCTGGGGTTCATTTTGGCATGAAAATAAACTCTGATCGTGGGGCTGACATACAAAATAAATCCTTTCAGACATCAATGGTGCTCTCTAGATCAGTAAATAGTACAGTCCAGAAAAATCAAGTCCAAGAAGAACATCAATAGGTACTCAGGAACACTGATTTTATTTTGCTTGGGTTTCTTTGGGGTTTTTTGCTTTGGTTTTTGCCTTTTTTTCCCCTCCAGACTAGGTCTAACCTTGTCCCATGGATTGAATGCCGGTTAGCAGTTGAGGCATGCTAGGTGCGCTCCTGGACTGCATCTTCCAGGTCAGGTTCATCCCAAAAGAATCCAGCCTTCGCAGACTGAGACAGCTCCATAACACAAACCTAAGCAGAGCGAGTAGGGACAACTGACAAATTCCCTTCACAAACACATTCCTTATCTGACCTAAACCATTTAAATAGATGCACTCCGGATGACTTAAAAAAAAAAAAAAAAAGAAAAGAAGAGCATTTTGTTTCCATAAAAATAAAGCGTATTTATGCACAAAATAATTGAAGTCAAGAAAGGCTTTGAATTGGGTAGGAACTTAAGTTACTATGTTAGTGACAAGTTAGTAAGGCACCTTCTCTCAAGACGTTTTTTTAGCTTAGCCTTTTGTTGAACATCTGGCAGACGCACGGCAGAGAAGGGACACTTCTAAAAATGTCCTCAATCAATACATGATCACTTAAAAAGAACATCTAAGGAGGATTTGTGTGTCCTATTTAAAGTTTTGACCTGGGCTGTCACCATTTAACATTCACCATAAACCATTTTGATTGTCAAACTCCACATGGAAGATGCAAGCCATGCAAGTAGAATATTTAAGATCTTTCTACTGCTCTTCTGCAAATCTGGTAATGAAATCAATCTGCTAATTAACTAGCTGCTCACTCATTTCTGTACAGCCATTAGTGTGCTGTCACTCTTGCACCTATATGTATTATGTTAGTTTTCTTGTATTGTTACTTTATTCCACATTTTTTCAGGAGATATGTTGTGAACGTTATTCCATATTCCAAAGCCTCCATGGCAGTATCTACATGTATGTTACTGTTATTGATAGTACACATTGCCTAAGATAATAATTTATTAAGCAGCTGGAAAAACTTGCAAGAAATTGAAGGTATTGAGGTTCTTGCAACTGCTTCCATATTGATTATGGCAACAATTTTCTGTACTCTCTTTTAGAAACCTTTATTGTTTACACTAGCTGATGCTAAAATACTAGCTGTTCTATAAAAATGATCTAAATTCTTCTGAGAATATATGCTGAACCTTGAAACTGTGCATAGCTACTAATAACTGTAACAGAACCTAAAAGTCCACATATGCAGACTAGTTTGAAGAACGAGGGCCTTAGATTTATTAAATGAAAAACGCTGGTTTTCTAATTGATATCAGTGCCTGTATCCCCTTAAAAATGTATTTTTCCTATAAAATCTCTTTTAGCTTTCTAATCTCAGGCATTCCTAAATGACTAAACATGAATCCAAGACATAAGATTTAAAATAGATTTTGTCTGTCAATCTAAAACATCTTCTATTCATCTGGAAAGTCTTAATTAACAACATATATCTTTATCTTCCTTTTTTTTTTCCTGAGTGACTATGGTGTAAGTTCTATTTTAAGACATTTTAATTGCGAACATTCTGATCATCAGCATGGTATGCTGTAAGTTCAGGTATAACAATATCTGAAAATGAAAGTCAGTAAATAGAGGTCTACAGTGTCCCTTCTGCATTGTTAACTGTAAGCTCAGGCTGTACTTCTTGCGGGAGAGAGAGATGGAGTAAACGCGAGCTGTATGCACACTCCTACTCCTCTGTCACCAGCCATCAGGGTCTAGAAAAAAAGAACAGGTGCAATCTTCAACCAGTTGTTGACAGTGACACCTTTAGCAGGGCTTAGATCCGCTAACGAACACAGACATTCAGAAGCTCAAACAAAAGTGTCACGTTAACAGTCCAGGTGATTTTTACTCCTGTTCTTCCTCCATTAATGGATGGAAGAAGTTCAGTAAGAACAAGTCTATATCCAGGGCTGACAGCACATTATTTTATCTCTGTTCCATCTGCAGAAATTAAGCTGTGCCTTAACTGCTGATTATACAGGCAATCAAATGCCCAATGCATCTGTGCCAAGACTAGTCCTAGCTCTAAAGCACAGTTATTTTTAAGCTATCATTTCAGATGCAGGTCTACTTAAAACAAAACGTTTGTTTCCTCTGTGGTGGTCTTTTCACTAGCTGGGGTGCAACTTTGGCAGGTTTAGAGCTATAGGGTCAGCAGTAGAACCACAGAGATCCCTTGGCTGGGAACAGCAAAGAGAATGCTCAGTCTGAGAAATTCTTCCCCATCTTTCCTTGCCGTGCCTTTTCTTTCTGCACCTGAGGGGAGAAGGTCATCTCCTTCCTCTTGCCGGCACACACAACACACATTTATTATGTTCAAGACTTACGAACAGGGAGTACAACTCTCTGTTTGTCTCACCAACTGACTCTCATGCTGAGAGGAACTGCTCTTTCTGACAGCTCTGGAATCTAAAGGTGATTTTTATTATTTTTTTTCCTCATGTAATAAGATTGGCAAAGCGCCATCTGGCATCCAGAGGTCTGATCTGGGATTTAGATTCCAATTCGCACACAGTGGGAGAGTTCCAGTAACACTGGTAGGTTAGAAAGAGTCAAACAGAAATCCTCCTAAGTCAATAAATTGCCTGGTCACAGCCTGAAGTAGGAAGGAATACGTCCCATGCAGTCAAGGCCCCTTGGTAGACCTGCAGATTTAGATGAGGGTCTGGCCTCCACGCTGACCCAAAACTTCCTAATAAATCAAGAACCATTAGAACATCTTTGATGCAATCCTGCCAGGTAATTTGGAGCATACATTCAAGTCAAATACAAAGGTATAAATAGAGTTACAGTCTCCCTTCTCCCTATGTAACTCTTATTACCTCTATCACAGTATGTACTGATACAAGCAAAAACTGCCAGTGACAAAAGTCACTTCATATTTCTATACTTCGCTAAAGCATCCTAGAAATTAAAATAGGTTGTTTCCATATGTAATTTGAGACCTTTTCACATAAATTGAGTGACTTTAAAATAAATTTAAATAAATACATAAAAATAATTTTCACAATTGACTCCAGTTTCTGAGAGACATATTTCATGATTTACCTTCAGTGCCAGAGTAATGTTATCTGCCGCATTACAAACTCCCAAGGGAGACATGATCCTCTAGTTTTTTGCAAGGAAAACTAGACAAGGTCACATACGTGGAGGGAATGAGGGCTGGAAGAAGTGAAATATATGGCTATGAGGGACTAAGGAACTAAGAGAAGAAACTACTGACTCTTACCTACGCTGTGATTTTTGCGGTGTTGGCATATGTCACTTATTTTGCTGCAAAAGATGAAATACAAATCTTCTTAATAATTAAGACAGTCTAAAATTCACTGGGAGTGAGGCACTGTGTAGCAATCTGCACTGCTTGCAGTAGTTTTAAATATCCTCCTCCACGTTAGGCTTTCGTAACGCACAGCAAATACACATTCACTCAGAAGGGAACGTGTGACTTGAACCAAGTCTGATTTTAGTGAATTCATTTCTGAGACAAATGATTCAATTGAGTGTAATGGCTCTGTGAAGCTGCCTAGAGTAAAACATATGAGTAAGTAAGTGATCGCATGATTGAGGCCCAAGACATTAAGAAACATACCGCTACTATCCAGTAATAGCATCATTAATGCAGCCGTTTATTGGTTTATTTTTACTTAGAACAGGAGAAAATGCATTGCCCTTCTGAGACCACATGAAATCAATACATTTTCCGCTTTTAATAACATGATCTAAACCATTTGCTATAGTCTGCAGTGAAATCTGTTGTGGGTATATGACGCCATTCATTCTCTTCACAATATTATTTGCATTTTAACAGACACAAGCAAAGACTTCAGTGAAGCAATAATTAAACCTATGCTACACTGCCGAAAAAGAAAATTATGTACATTAGGAAGCCTAAAAAATTCTTCTAACGTCTTTATTGTTTTCATAATAAAGAAAACAAATATAGTTACCCAAATGTACACGTTGTACAATCACCAACTCACAACAGCACCAAGCTTCCTATTAACAGGGTGTTCTTGACTACACTTAGGCTGTAAAAATGCCAAATACCACACATTCATAAATGCATGCTGCATCAAATTCCATACATGCTTATTGGACCTGTTGACACTCTATTTTGAGAAAATCCACTATTTCATATTAACATTTTCACATGTACTTTTTCCCTGAATATAAGTATATTGCAATTAGGGAATGGCAGGATTTAGGAACTTGGTTATGACATTAAGTCTCAAGTTCCCTGACCAAAGCAGTGAGCACAAGCACTGTCTTGGGAGAGAGACTTTATTATAGACCTTGGGAGAGAGACTTTATTATAGACCTTCAAAATGAAAAAGGCACCGCTGACTCAGTAGGAGGAGCTCTTTCAGAAGCATTATGCCTCCAGGAGCGAGGGCAGCACTCCTTAAAAGACAGACAGACAGGGATAAGTAAGGTCAGTGCACATCACTGTTCTGGGCTACCAATGCCAAAAGCTTTAAAAGGTAATTTACATTTAATTTTTTTTTTAAAGTCGTCTTATTATTTTCGCAAGAGCTAGGCTGAAGCTCAAAGAAACATGGGTTAATCCTTGGGAGTTTACACGTGAAACTTCGGCTTTGGTGAAATTCAGTTTTAAAAGCTGAAAACTCACAAAGACATCAGTAGTAACTGGGGTCATCAGGCTTAAAAAAATTCATTTGCAATAGATATAATACAAAATAAATAGTTTGAAAAGCAATCATTATTTCACTGACTACCATACCACAGCCTTCTCCATGCTATAAGCACTAAGTATCCACTGTGGGCAGCATTTTGTCTAGCTCACAGCAAGACAGTTTACAGCATAAGAAAACATCTCTCTGCTTACATCCAGTTCGTTCCTCCTTTCAGTCACACCAGATCAAGTCTATATATGTTTTAATTGTTGTACCTAACATTTTATCACCATTTTTAGGACTCTCATAGTATTTTAAAAGTCTAAGAGAACTAAAAAGCTCTTCAGGATTCTCATCTGTTGAGGTTTTCAGAAAACTCCTAGATTTTTAATGTAGAGATTCAATTTCCCTCTATGTCTTACAGTTAAGACCTAACACCCCAGAGCATGTCATTGGGCAAGTTCATTTTGGCCACTCTATGGAATTATGAAGTTTCCAGTGCTGTAAGCTTCACAGATGAAATGGAATTCTGTAGGACTCCACCTGGGCAGAGATTGTGCTATAGGAATGTATTCCAAAAACTTAATCCAGTGTTAGGAAGAACTCAATTCATTCCAAACACAATGAGGTTGCTAGTACACTGCCAAAACATATACATACCACTATTTGGGTTTTTTTCCAGACAAATTAAGAATACTTCACAGCATCAGTTTGCAATTGAGCATCACGCCATCAAGCAATTTAGGCAGACATGCTCAGCATCTCAGCTTCTGCGAATCCTAAACCTTGGTGCCAATGAGTTAACATAAAGGGGATTGCAGCTGACATAAATAGTCAACCACAGGCACTGAAATATTTGCAAATATAAAACCTAACAGGGATGATGGACTCGAGAAAACCAAGAAAATATAGCCGTCTCGTGCTTCTCATTTGCTGGTTAGACAGGGGTTTGTAAAGTTGGTTACTTTTTTCCACCTGCCTTTGCAACTTGACAGTAACAGAGGTTCTCCAGTGTGGTATTGAATTAGGAAGCATTTTGTTTGTATTGTTAAAGCCTTAATTGAAACAGTCAGAGAGAAATGTTTTATTACAGAGAGAGAAAGGGCTTTTTTTAATAAGGCTCTAAGGAGACTCAGTTTTAATGATGCTTAACGCAATGTTTTAAACCACACAGTACATCTACACACTATTTCTTGTTAAATGTTGGTTATTTAACAGCAGGCTGGCACCAGATTGCCTGCTGCGGATAGTTAGGGCTGGCTCGTACAAGTTCTGACAGTCTCAACATTGATGAAAGACAGCATCAATTTTAATTCTTACAGTATTTCACTTCTTGACACTTTCTTTCTCAGACTACTATTTATAACAGATGTTCTTGGCATGGCAGTAAGTGTAAACACAAATATAATCAACTGCTAAGCTGTATGTCCTGACGTCACTTGGAGCACTAGGTATGAGACCGGGATTATAAAAACCTGTTCCTCATAGGTGTTTGACTCTCAGCGTTTTTTGTATGGTTATGAAAATACAGATAAAAAACCCTAGCCATTAAAACCTAAACATTATGAGTAAGCAGTTGAAAAGAGCAAGCACAATACAGGAAAATAGTTTAGCAGTATATTAGTAAGTTAGATTATATTTATATGGATATTGAGAATAATAAACATTGACTAGGTAAGCATTTGACAAAACCTATCAAAGTATGAATTTTCAGTTAAGTTGCTTAGCCACAGTCCAGTTACATTTCAAATCAGCAGACAACTTAATTTTCAAGAATCTGTTTTTCCTTCCTTCTCCCACTTGGGGAATTTTCACATTTTTACTTGGAATAATACAGGGGGGTTGGGGTTTTTTGTTGTTATGGGACAGCATTTTAGGGGTTGGGGGGTTTTTTTCCCCCCCTCTTAAACAAGGGCACTGCAGATACTATCTCAGAAGAAGAAAAAAGACATTTTATCCATAGAAGATTAAAATAGAAGCAAAATGGAGTATAATCCATTTCAAAGTTACAGAGCATTAAAACTTGAATCCTTCCCCTTCACAGGCAGACATATTGCAAGCAAATTTTAAGCAAGGTGTCTTTAAAAAAAATCAAAACTGTCAAAGAACTTAAAAAATCAAAAGTGCCAAACCCCACTTTTTTATCTAGGATGTGACAGGTTGTATGTATAACAGGGAACTTGTGACATACAAAGAAAAGGGGAGAGTTCAAAGACTAAGTGCATGTCATGGACTGAAAAGCTGAACTACAGATACTCATAAAAAGGGTAGTGACAAAATGCACATAGGGCATTTCTACCCCAGTTTTGAACAGGAAGAAATACTCACATGTTCTGCATTAGTTCTGATTTTTCCTCTTAGCCCCTTTCTGAAAGGCAGGTATACCCTAAAGGAAATGGAAAAAAAAAAAACAAACAAATCAGAAATCTTGATAAGGTGACTCAATCAATCATGGGACATATTAGCAGCAGTAAACAAGGTTGTCTAACCAGACCGTTAACCTTCAGGAAGGAGGCAGAGCTAATGAAATAATCTAAACCCCCAAAACACATCAGTTGGTATGCAAATCTAATAACCAGTTACTTCATTATTGAAGCTGACATTCCTTTCATTGCTTCAAGAGGGAAATTTGCATTTTGTGGTAGAAGAACTATCTACAGGCAGTATATAAAATGAAGTAAAACATCTAAAAAAAATCCTTGTCACAGACTTATATAATGAACTAAACACAGCATAGAATAATGAAAGTAAACATCTCAGTTTACATAATCAAGGTCATAAAGAGTACTTTCTGCCGTGGTTTCTGGTGATTAGAAAAAAAAATATTCAATAACACACTGAAAACAAAGGAATTCTTTCCAGATGACTAGAAAACACATACACTAAGGACTTCTTTCTTAAGTACTTCAAGCCTAGAAAAGTTGTAATTTCGTAATTCTGTGTATGGAAGACATAAAAGTAATCTCAACCTAGAAGTCCACTAGCATAGCACTAAGCAAAAGCAGTTTTTCCAGGGGCTCAGTACTTGTATATACTCAAGTACTTGGCAGTGAAGGACCGCAGGTCTCTGGATGGGCCGTGTGTTTGTAGATGTACAGCCAAATAGAATGAGCTCTTACTGAAACACTAACTGAAAATCTGACTTGAAGTGCATTAAGTACCTGACAATGTGAACAAAATACAAAGCACCAGAATTTAGGATGAGGATAAAATTTTGCGCTTCCACCTCCTAGGCATTCTTAAGTCAAACATTTAAATTTCCAGGCAGCTCCACAGACAAGACCTATCCTTTTCAAGAATTTCTGTATTCATACACTCAAATACACACACAGAGATCGGAGACAATGAGATCACCATTGGTCCATTACTCCATTCTTTCAAAATGCCTGTCTTTTCTAGCCTTCACATCTTTTAATGCTTGGAATAGTTAGATTTTAAATTATCCCACCAACAGATTCTCTGTAGCTTTTCTGGGGCCACCATTCTGCATCTTAAAGAATTTCCTTTTCATTGACTTTTTTTCTCCCCTCTCCTTTTATTGCTATTCACCTTCCTTCTTTCTGTAAGTTAATTTTCTACAGTTAAATTAACCTTTTCATTTTGTCGCTCTGAACCACATTTTAGATTTCTTCTCTATTCAAGCATTTGAGAAGGTTATCATATCCCTTCAGTTACTATTTCCCTAACTATGTCTCCTTTTTTGGCTGTTGTCCCTCACTGCCTCCAAAACCAAATACATAATCTTCCGTTGAATTTTGCCTGCATGAAAAGGGCACAATCAGACCATTTAATCTTTTCCCACTAATTGGTCTCTTCAATCTCCAATCTCTTTGATAGCTTTTTTTTTCCCCCTGAATTCCTTCCAGCACATTCACATTTCTGTTGTGCCAGCTCCGACAGTGCTAGCATACGTAGGCTAATGCATGAGTGTTTACATATTGAAAAACATACATGCAAATGTTGAGCACAAAATAGAATGAATTTAGAACAGATTTTAGACAAAAACACAAACCAGTGAAAATCCTTCAGAGAATACCCAAATGTCCTGGAATTAAACTTTACCCTAGGAAACAGATAGAAGTGAATATGTGGTAATATATACCTAACTTGATCAACAGATGCAGTAGAAAAACAATGGCTGTTTATATCATATGAAGATCCAAATATGAATATTTCCAAAATTTTACAGTTATAAGAGGTGTATATACTTCATTAGTTTAAGATTCCATCTCAGACATAACAAACACGGAACCCACAATATTTAGATTTGGAAATTAGACAATTATTACACGCACCGCAAGATGCTCTTGTAGCAACATGCAGTGGATTTGAAGCAGGCTGAAGGACTCCAATTTGAAGGGTTAAACCAGTTTACACTGTCAGGTCGGGAAAGAAGGAGTAGCCGTCTTGAGAATCAGTTTGACCAATCTGCTGAACCTAGTACCAAATAAAGTTGGAAGAAAGCTTAGCTTAAAATACAGCTGACTAATAAGCATAAGTCCATCCAGATAGGACAGTTAGTGGCATCTCTGTTATCCTTAAGTGTTTTCAGTGTGTACATACCAAAAAAAATTCCAGCTTGGTGTTTGCCAGGTGAGATCTGAAGCCTAAAACAAGCTCTGGTCATCACAGCCAGTCTTCATTCCTGAATGTCTGACATTCTCAACCTGAAAAATTAATTGCGCTAGTCATAAAAAGCCTTTTTACCATACATATGCTCCACCTTAACCTTGTGGCGCCTCCAGGTAATTCTCCATGCTGATTTTTTCTAGTCTGACATCTCTGTGTGCTGGGATTTAGGTTAACATTTTATGCTTCTATAACAGATGCTTCATACACGCCAGTCAGGGATTTTGTTAATTGCTTCTCCAATGGTGAGGACATCTCAGCTGCAAAGGATTAGCAAAGAATCAGGAAATCAACAACAGGTAAATTAGAAGTGGATCAGGCACTTCCTCATTGGAAAAAAATGTAAATGTTAAAAGCTAAGTTTGATCCTCATGTTCATGCATGCTTTCAAAATAGGATTTGTCAATTGCAGATGCAAAGCAGCTCCAATTTGATATTAGTCACTTTGTCTAGTTTATATTCTGAAACATTAAAGCTGCATAAACGACCTGCCAAGTATTGATGTAAGCTTATTGACAAAACACAACGCTTCACAGTACGGGCATCATCTCACAAGGCTCCACACAGTGACTCTGTAATTACTGTTTCAGCCTCTGCATATCAGATCTCTAGTATACTGTGCGTGATTCATCAAAAAATAAAAAAAGCAAGAATTATCTAACGTAAGTAGGAATAAATTATCTGAAACCAATAATCTTTGAAAACTCACAAAACCAGAATTATTCTAAAATGATCAGTTACACTTCTTTCACTAAGGTTTAGAAGTAATGGGTAAAGTCAGTAATTTGTTTAAAAATTCATTAAATCTTTATCCAGTAGTGCATACATCCCTACCACATTCTCTAGAAAGCTAAGGCAATAAGACAAAAAAATCTTAAAAAAAAAAAAAGATAGATAAGAGAACAAATTTCTTTCTAGAATTCTGTGTAAAATGAGTACACACTTGTATTGTGTAAAACACACATACTTAAAGCCAGGAGAAGATCATAAAATCTATCTAAAGCTTCAAATTAGGGGTGGGCAGGGAGGCAGAACTGTTAGTTATTTCAGAGGGAGGGAGAGGGGAAGGAAAAAATTAACAGAAATGGATTCCAGGTCCAACTAGACCTGAACACCTCAAGTCTATAAATTATGTCCATATTTAGTTTCTCCTCTTCACTTTCACTGTCAGCTTGTACGTCCATTCTACATTTCCACTTGGTTTCCACTGTTCTTATCAGTCTGCTCTTGCTTAGCAGTTTGCATAGTTATTAGGTTGGTAATATTTTTACTGTGCTATTCCTTGATAAGAAAATCAAGTTCAAAAAAAAAAAATCAAAATCTTAACTGTTTTTAATCATCTGTGAAAAGCAAACAAGTTTATGCAAGCTTTTCGGAGCTGTTGTTATACTTAGCTCTTATGCCAGACAAAACAACTCTAACAACTAGATCACCAGCCATCCCTGTTGGCCTGGTTTTGGGTGCTTGGTGGCCAGCCCAGGGCAGTCTCAAAGGTACTACACAAATCTGCCTCAGACATTAAGGTTAGAGCAGGTGGCACAAAGTAGCAACACCAAGGTTTCTTTCAAGCTGTGTAGGAATGACCACCTCGCAAATGAACTCTGAAGACTGACTTCACAGGTAAGGAGCTGCGCTACGAGGAATCACTCCTCTGTGTAAAGAGCAGGCAGAATCTGGCACGTAAATGCGCATACTTCAATAATCCATCATTTCAGTAGCAATAGCGTTATTTATTCAGTTGTGTAATGTTTGTTCAGTTGCTCTATTTCAGAGAGTTTTTATTTGGAATTCCTTCAGGTTTTTTACTCCTATTAATATTCATCTACCAGAACGATGTCTTTAAATATCAATAACTGTCTTGCTTCTTCCATAATTTATGAGCTGCTTCTTAACACAAAATCCATAGGTATCACTTTTTGCCCCTTGACTCCAAAAATTAAAGCCAGATAAAGCCGTAAGTGAACAGCATAGGAATATAACTGTCATTTTCTGCAATCTCGAAGAAATCTGCTGTTTAGCTAAGGTTCATATTTATTTTACATCTGAGACAAAAAGCTATTAAAAGCACCCTGTGGCTTCAAATCCATTTTATTTACTTTATTTACATTTTAACAATGTTTGACAAGGTAAACCTCTTAAGAAATATTGTATCATTTGCGAGAAAGGATGCTGAATCTTAAGTAAGCAAATATTCTGAGCCATTACAAAGGGTTCCCTCAATGGGATATTTTCTTTAAATTACATCTGTCAATCAAAACTATGACTTTGTTCTTTGTTATGGAGAGAATAGGTTTCAGAGGGAAGGCTAATGTAGAAAAACAAAAAAGCTTTACTCAAATAAGGATAAACGTGAGACTGGATAATGAGAAATATTTCAGAGGAAAGACAGAAATCAAGTCTATGAACCAGGCTGAGAAATATTTAGAATTATTTCCTAATACGCACTCAAGTTATTTACAATACAAGTTAAAAGATGTCATTCCTGTTGGTATTTTCTAAATCTAAAACAGCAAATTTAGTATCTTATGTAATATGGAAGACAACGTTAACTAAACGTTAACAATCACTTTGAAAGACAAGGATGGACATTAGGCACAAGCAAGCAAGCCCTCACAACTCTATAGAAGAGTGTCCAATATAAGACTGCATTTATACAGTCACATGTATAAAATAACAGCACAAAAAAATAAAAATATTAACGCAGGTGGTCATGGAGGACTGGACTCTGCAGAGATTCCTAGTCTATTTCCCTAAAAAACCTTCATTAGTAATGCCTACACAACAGCACAAAAGCATGCAGCACAGAGTGACTGAGACCCAAACAAGTCAGTCCACGCTTTGCAGCCCAAGAAGCACCATTGCCATGTTCTCACAGCACCAAAAAAAATCAGCCTATAAAGCCCTGCCTCCTGGCCCCACGCTAACGAACACAGAGATCCCAACCCAAGCTGGCCCATCACTCATCCAGGCAAAGCTTCCCCATCCACAAACCTCAGAGCTCCCAGTTTCATATCCAGCATGGGCAGAAGTGACAATGCCCAGACAGTGGGGCAGACACAGTCTCAGGAAAGATCTGCCAAGTCTGGTGACCATACTGGGAAACCAGTAGGAAACTGGGGGATCCCCTGGCCAGGAGTGAGGGGGAGAAGGAGAGGGATAAACCATAAGGTAGCATCTATAGAGTAAGACCTATTAGTAGACAAGCACAAGTGCAAGTGTTTAAGAAGAGTTTATAGCTGCAATATTATATGCCCACATAGAAACTTAGCCATTTAAAAACTCAGTATTTGCACCCATGCAACACACAACTACTCTTGTCATAAGAAAGCATAAAGAACAATAGTTCAATGCTAAGCCATTAATTTCAGCAACTTTCATCTCATCACCATTTGTACAGTAATTACTACCAGGGCATCAGGTAGTCATGTTTTTTCTGTAATTCTGTCATTCAAGTATAAGTCACGATGACTGATTAAAGTCCTGCATCATAGGCTTACAGGCTGGATTCCACTTTCAGCAGGAAAGCTTAACACAGAAATCAGTATTTAAATTCAGAATCCATACAAGTTTTAAATAAGTTTAGTCAGTGAAATGAACTCTCTTACTCAGCAACAAAAAGACAGTTTGAATACGATATCAGAAGGGTAAACATCCAGGGAAAGCAGATATCTTACTAATATAATCAGTCTTCTAAACTTTTGATGTTCCAGCGGCACAATAAGTTGTTCAGCTTGCTGACCATGCTTTATAAATACCTCTATGGATAAAGATACTACACACACAGAGCACCTACTTTCCAATGTAAAAAGTGCTTAATATATGAAATCTCAGAGCAATCTCTGAGATAATTGTGTACAACAAAGTGCTGACCAAGAAGACTGGTCATTCTGTAATCCTGGTGCTATGAATTATATTTTTCATGGTATATGGGACTAATATATCACTAGGCTTGGATAAAGTAAAAGTAGATTTAAATTTTATATATAGGCTTTAACTTGCGCCAGTGAGTGGCTGAATGGTGTAGCAGATTCTTTACTTCTCATACAATCATTTCAAGTGGCATTTCTTTGGTAGATCAGGTAGCTGTGGAGTTAGTTTCATCACTAAAATGGTGTGTTTTCTCTGCTGGTGGTTTTAGGCTATCAAATGTAAATAACATCCTGTTACTCTGAAGTTTTCTCAGTGTCTCCCCAAAGGCGATGCATTATGACTTCTTGTTGAAAAGATTAAACGTAACATTTTTCAATCTCTCTCAGGATAATTCTTCTCTGATTTCAGAGATGTTGCAATCTACTTGACCAAGCTGTCTTCCAACCTGGAAGGCTTATCTGTACAGACACACACGTGCACAGAAAACCAACCAAACTGTTCCAAGAAAACTTGCATGAAGTCAATTAGTGTGATGTGCAGTGATACCGCATCCTATGAAATTATTAGGATTGATCTGATGAGTTTCTTTAAAAAGAGAAAACCCCACACATTTAAGGAAAAGCAAATATATTCTCACGCAAGTTACCTAACCTGAACTTTCCCTAGGCCCCCCTGTCTAATGTGGGAATAAAGCTTGCAACATGGATTTGTCACAAGTTGAAAATACAGTTGTAATTAAGCAGTGCTGAAACAGTAAACAAACAGAAATGTGTAACAAGCAAATACAACTGGCTGAGCTTCAGGCCTTGTAGTGGTCTTTCCTGCTGTTCATCCATTTACTAAGTTTCTTAAGCACACATTACCAGCACACACAAAATTAATTACATTATTCATTTCGTTAGAGGGATAGTCAATGACTATTTTGGAGAGAAGGTCATTTTTTTCCTGATACAGTAACAGGAGGGAGCATTTACATTGCCAGCATCAACTCGTACAGAGATTTCTACTTTCATTGAAATTCTGGTGTGAGGAATATCTGGTGTTTGCAGCCAGCAGTAAAGCCAAGAAACCTGTTGGGAACTAGGTCAATTTAAGCGACCCAAGTGCAGAGAGATTAATGCCAGTGTTCCAGTATCTCTTTGTGTAACTGTCTCACTAATTTCAATAGATGCTACACAGATTGTAAAGTGCATGAAAACAGACATTTGTAGAGGTGCAGATCTGTTGTTTCCTCCTCCCCCTCTTAATTTTCTTTTCACCACCCTCTAATACTTCAAACTCAGAATGCCGCTTCCCCCACACTCATCATTCTTTGACACATTTGCCTCTTTTAATATTTTGTAATTTTTTTACTGTTTAATTGCATACCATTAGAGATTAAAGCAGCCCCAGAGAGTTCAATTGGATTTCTTTTTTTTATTTATTTAAATTTATCAGACCCCATACACAAATTGTGTTCAACACCCAGAATCATGCCCTTCACACTTGCACATGGGTCTGTGCTACACAAGACTATGCTCTAGAAGAATTTTGTGCCCACCAGGACTGGACCGAGACCTCCAAATTACATTTTTTTTTTTATAGCAGAACCATCTTTTTAATCACCCAAAAAACCTGGGTCACCTGCTATTGTTCCCTGGAATAATGCCTCTCCAAGCTCCTAAAAACACTACATGACTTTGAGACATTGCACATTTTTACAGCAGTGCAGTAGGCAAGATAAAAATCTAGCTTTAAGCCCAAGAGACTGCAGTTTACCAGTGGTGAAGTTGCTACAACACAAGGCTTGATACCAGTCTGCCAGGTCTTGAGCAGCAGTTAAGGGCAAGACTTGCTCCACTTGCACTGACATCATTATGACGTATGTCTAAAGCACAATCCAAAAAAGTGTGCCTACAGCTCTTGTTGCCATATCCGAGCAAGGTTAAATGATTTGGGTTGGGGACCAAGTTTGATTTCCATGTGATCTATTTGAACGGGAAGGTATATAACCTATGGCTGAGGGTCTCCCTGCTGCAGTTGCACTCTTCACTGCGCTGACCACGTCTCCAAAACCTCTGCATTGCAGCCAGGCTGTACCCTTTTGCTTCCCAGACTGTCGTGGCACTAACCTCCCACCAGCTGCCATCGTGACCCACCTCCAATTTGGGAGCAAATCACAAAGGTCACGCTGCTGGTACTTTTTACCACAATACTCATGACAGAAATCAAAATCTAAGTGAAAAAGGCCACTTGAAGTGATGCCTTGCCCCATTGTTTTTAACTTGACCTCATACTACCCAGACATTGAAGCAGTCCTGCTTCCAAAACATAAAATCATCAGATCATGACTTAAGAGGAAAAAGCAAAGCAAACTGAATTGTGGCTGTTTTGCTTTATGAATCCAGTTGCACTGCAAAGACAGACGCATGCATCAACAACGAAGGGAACTGCAAAAAAGGCTTTCCTCTACAATTGTATGGTAAACCTTATTACAGTTAGTACCAAGTGCTATCTTCAGAACTGCTTTGTTTCCGCTCTGCTACACAGTTTAGAATATACTCAAGTTTCCTTCTGCTCTGGTAAATTGATTTTTGTACAGCGTGAGGGGATGTGTTCTGCTTCCGACTATAGATTTAAAGAAATACTACACATCACCTTACACTGAGTAAAAAAATCAATTTTCTACCTGTAGGTGATGAAACTATTTCTCACCCCTGCTGAGCACTCATATATCTCATAAGGCTTCAAATCATAAACTGATTCATTTCACCAAAAGCAAAAATAAAATGCGATCTCTTTAAACATATTATTTTACATGTTACTCAGGTGTTCCTTTCCAAAGGTTATCTGTAGTTTTATCTACTATATTAATATTAAGCTTGATCCTCCTTGCTCTTATATGCTCAGCTGTTATCAAGAGACTTGGGTCTTGGTAAAACCCCCAAACACATTACATCTGAAAAATGCAAAGCAGTTGTCTCTCCCTTTCTCCTGGCGATAAAGGGCATTCTAGAAGAGGAGCCGCATTAAAAGCTCAGATCTGAATCTGAACACAAAAGAAAGCCAGCTGTTAAGATTTGGCTGTAAACTGCTGCAAAACTATCTTATTTGCAAAGCTCACTATGTGGCGAGGCAGATAAACGATAACACCATGAACTAGTAAAAGGCAGAAAGCTTTAGTCTACGCAGATCTGGGTCTGGCTTCAAATTTGATATTGAATACGCAGCTTTGAACATATATTCATAAACATTCACTCCAAAGAGTACTGCACATGCAGCATTTTAATATGGGGAAAGCAGCACTACGCTATTTCTCTGCATAATACTACAGAAACAAATACTTTAACATTAGAGTGGAATAAAATGTTCAGGAAAAAGAGAAAAGGCTGGCAAAAAAAGGGCTCATTTCTGGCAAAGGATGGATTTCCAGCCATATGAGAAAAACTTCTCCCTGTCAGTCAATCAATCAGCGCATAGTTTATTTTAAGCTGGTGATAATATGGCTTTGGAGATTAGGAAGCTAGTGAGCTACAAAGAAGATCAAATTAATTTTCCCTAAGTGAGAAAATAAAAACCTTCAATAAATCAGCACAAAACTTAACCCTCTCTATCATGTTCAAAATGGAAAAACTCTTCAGAAATTATGATGTGAATTTGGTCAGTATCATGAAGTGGAAATAAATGATCCAGCTGAGAAGCAGGAATTATGTACCGCATGTCTGAGCTGGAGAAGTTTATTATCATGGCTTCTTTTGTTAATTGACTAATTAACAGAGCTGTGCAAATACAAAACAAAGAATGGGAAAAAAATTACTACATCGACCGCCTCAAACAGAATTTTCAAATTTTAATGCTCAAGGTTAGCTGCCCAGATGCATATTTAGCCCTTTGCCCATAGCAGCCTCATTTTAAAGTCAGGTAAACACCCACAAAACGTACCGCTGCTGCAGAAGTTGCAAGTAAACAAAGCAATTTTGATTTAAATTCCTGAATTTGTGTCCAATATCAAGCATCCACGGTTTGACAAATTTCATCCTCATTCATCCCCCAGCAAAAAGCAATGGGCCACCTCTGCATCCCGTAAGAGACAGTTAATTATGTCCTCTGCCATCCGCAGGGGAGAGGCTACGCACCATAAAGATGATTAGAAGGGAGCTGCTTCCCACACAAGTTTCCAGTGTCTTATACTCAAACTTGAGTGTGGAAGGCAGGGATATGGAGAAAAAATAAATAATCTATGTCCTTCCTCTTCCTCTAAGAGCAGGTTCTCATCCTACCTTCTTACAGGATGGTGGCAAAAGTCACAGGTCCCAGCGTCCCTGCCTCAGTCTAGCATCAAGCAGCTCCCCAGGGCAGAACAAAGGTGACACCACACAACAGAGACTAGGTGTCTGACAGCACCGCTGTGCTCACAGGTGAAACATGCAGTCTCTTTGGCCCAGTACACTCCAACGGACAAACTGGTCCAGTAGGATCGTGTAGCTACTGGTCCAGTAAGCTATGTGTGCTGCTCCTGTCTTCCATATTATTACAATAAAATTTTAATCGAAAGCCTACTGGAAGTTCCTTTCAGTTTTGCATTAAAAAAGCTATATTTTTTGATCAGCTGTATCTTCATCAATACTGCCAAAAAAATATCCCCCCGATTCCCCAAGAGAGGATCACAGCTAAAATGAGACAAAGATTGTTCTAAATGGTGGCACAAACCCCCAAAGAAAACATGCCTTTCAAATAAGTGCAGCAGCTTTTAATTTCTGAATTGTGCAGTCAAGCATACACATTCTTGTCTGATGAAGAAGAATATAATTACCTAGGGGCATGTCAAAAATAACTGTTGCTTTTCCCTTCCTATCCTTTCTTGGGAGAGCAGAGTTTGGTGAGCCAATCAAGAAATTAAAAGTGACATTTCACAAACTGATCGTCATGTTGCTATTTATTTATTTTTTGTTTGCCTATTTAGAGTGAGTACAGCTATCAGGCAAATACAACAAGAATCTGACACAGCCTTCAGCAGTATTTGAACTAATCCTTAAGAAAAGTAATTCCCTAAACAATAAACCAGGAAATCTCAGGAGGTCATTGTGCTGTCCTACATCTTGTACAGTGAACTGAATGCTTTCAGGTCCGGTATAAAGAGTTTCAGCCACATACCTTTCATTTTAACAAATCTTACATTCGCCAGTTAAAGAAATTGCAAGTTCACCTTGGTTTGAAATAGCAGACTGGTTAAGGGAAAGCAGCAGGGTTGTTTGTTTTTGTTTTTTCTTTATTAACTTTCACCCATTATCAGCAGAATCATTTTGCAGTTGTTCTGTACTGCAGAACAGGATGCTCAAAAACTTCTCTTATTTGAATACAATGGTTGCAATTCGTTAGTATTTGTTCTATTGACACAGCATAGCACGCAGCAACGAGAGAAGTTTTGGCTGTTTTGAATATTCATCCCCAAAGTATATAATATACTCAGTTGTCTTTGTTGTACACTAGCTTTGTTTACACAGGCACCCAAATTCAGTGGGCAGCTCTGGAAGTCTTGACTCCTCTGTTTCAGATTTAAATAAATTACTGCAGGTTACACTATTGTAACAGTTGAAAATTTGGTTATGATTTAAGTGAGCTTGATTTCCAGAAAAGTTAATTTTGAGAACAAATCTGTTTAAGCAAAACAGTCTAGTCCTCCAAATCTGTGCCATATTAGGGAAGAAGTGTTTGCACAACTAAATTTTAATCCTTGACACTAAGCCTTAGCATACATGCATTAATACTTCCATTATAAAGACTATCTAACCAAGACGACAAGGGTCTGAGATAAAAACTACTGTTTTTTCTGTTACAAGTCGTATCTTCCCCAGGGATACTGACAGACTTTCAAAGAATTATAAAGAACCTTTTCCAGTATCTGAGATGTATGCTTATTGGCAGGCAAACTGGGATATATTCTAGAAAGGACAGTTTCCTGGGGTTTACTCCAATGTATTCTACTACATACAAAAAAAAACCAAAACCAAATGAATAATCCAACCACTTGAATACTTAGAAAATTCTTCCCTGTTGTTCGTGTTGGCAAGACTTCGCAGAATCATAGAGTATCTTGAGTTGGAAGGGGCCTGTAAGGGTCAGAGTCCAACTCCCTGTAGAGTTCAAGTAGAAAGCCAATTTCTTTTAGGAGTTTTCATGAATGAAACAGTATTTATGAGCTATTAAAGAGAAATTCAGAAGTTAAGAACTTCAGTTGTGTCTTGCTAGGTATCAATAATTTATTTTAAGAAATTTAAGGAACCATTAAATGGTTCCTTAAATTAGTAACTGCATGTGACATTAGCAGACTTGCTATATTATACAGAACTCACATTGCTAATTACTAACTGAAGAAGCCAGAAGTTCTTATTTAGAGGCTCATTAAAACATACACACTACTAGCACACCTATCAAGATGCTCGAAACCATCTCGAGTACTAAATAAGCAGCCAAAGTTTACTTCATTTGGAAGCAATACTACTATGTTTATGACAAATAATACTTTTAAAGAGGATGTGTAACACCTTAATCACTTGCTTTAAATTATTACCTTGCATTAGATGTTGGTCAGGTGAAAGTTTTCTGCAAAAAATAATGCTTTTTATGAATGTCGTAACTGTAGACACACCTTCATATTTTTACCACCGTTTAAATTAGCTGACCCGGTGATGCTGTCAGCACACTGGTCACGGCAATGGGGAATTTATCACTAACTCATTTACCTTGAAAACAACTCGTTTCAATGAATGTTGAATCCACGCTCTAAGGCACGATTTTCATATTCTTGCTCCTAAGTGCAAGAGCTCTGAATTCTTCCTAGTTCTCAGTTCTTTAAAAAAAATTTTAAAAAAAGTTTGACAATCGACTCTTCGCAATTTGTAGGATATTTATAGTATAATTAACCATAGCTGAATAGTTCACATATTGCAAAAATCCCTATAACCTACATCCGTGCACTTATATGTGTATATATAGGCACTTACAATCTTTTTCAAAACAAAGAGATATTGAAAAAAAAACACACTAGGCAGAGATTACCCATAATGAGACAGGTCATTATAAATATCTCATTAACTTTGGTCAGATTAAAGCAAATTGGTAATTGTATCCCAATGTAAGACAATGTAACAAGCTTATTAATGATAACATTCTTGATAACATAACTATTAATTAAAATGCAAATAAATAACGACTGACATTAAAATTTAGAGATTCTGTCCACAATAAATAGGAAGTTTTATCCTGATGGCATGAAATACATGGCCACTATTACAAGACCATAGACAGACAGACAGACATTTTCCCCTGTTACCGAAACATTACCATGATGTTCCAATTCAGTTAAAAAATATTTAAAGAGGCAAAAATCAGATAAAGTGCTTTGGTTTGTGCTAGTAGAAATGGAAAAGTAGTCTGCCTCACTGTTTGGCAAAACCACTAGTCGTGCAAGATTTACATCATCTTCCTTCCGACACAAACTCAAAATTCACATGCAACTCAACAGTTAATATATGCTTCTAAACATGGTAAATAATTTAAGAAACTGCAAAGTCTGCATGTGGAACGGTTTACGTGAACCTTGAAAATTCTTTTGTTGCATTATTTAGTGTAGTTATAAATGTCAGGTTACTGTTCATAGAGGTATGTCTGTTTAGAGTAGCATTTGCAGAATAACGTTTGCAAAAGTTCCCATGAGTATTCCTCTCAGTCCTGTTGGCAAAGATTTTTTTTTTTTTTTAATTCTTCAGATGTGGCAGGTCCCTTTAAAGGGGATGCTTCATCTGTGTTCTATTTTCAGCTCTGCATGTCCTATGGCAGGTCAAAAACATTCCTGAAGTGTCTAATGGTTATTGCTATTATCTGTCTTAGCTGCACACAAAAGCTGAGATCAAGTAACAGGATTCTCCACTGAGCTTGATGCTGACCGGTTACGGTGTTACAACACAAACAAAAACCCCCCAGACCTCTACTCTAAAGAGTATGTACTCAAACTGTAAGAAAATAAGATGAAGACAGATAGTAAAATATAAGAAGACAAAGGAAGAAAATAATTTATTTGCCAGAATATATCCAAATGCCCATGGGAAGATTTCATTTTAATTAAACGCACTGAGCATATGGAGTACAATAAGTCAGAACAATCACTCAGGGTATTAGGTTCAAAGTACCCGTCTTCTGTTTTCACTCTAAATTTTTTTTTTTAGCGATTGAAGTGATTACTGCATGTCTGACTTACACCTACTATTTATGACCATGTAAGCAAACCTCATTCATTGAAGTGCCATCTCAACCACCATTACTTTGAAAGTTAGGTTAAAAAGCAGCAGACCAACAGGAGCCGAACGATTAGAAAAAGCCCTACCTGCTCTTTAGAGATGCTCTATATATCGTTCAAAACATTTGAACTTTTTGACACACTTTTTTGTTGAAGGGTAATCACTCAGAGCAGAGTTAAAACATGCTTTGATTTCCAACTGATCAGATCAAATTAGGTGAAAAAAAATTCACTCCCAGGCTGATATCAGACCAGCCAAGCTCATACCTAGAAGAAAGTCATTAAGGAATGCATTGAAAATAAGCAGCTATAATATATTATTGACTGCTTTCCAATGTTCTTCAGCGTCACAACTCAAGTGTCTACTGACATGACACAGCATGAAGTACCAAAAGACAGGGCACCTGCAGCATGCAATGTTTCATATAAATCTTTGCAATGCTTCATACAGATCTTTGCAATGTTTACTCTCATTTGGCCCAACAGATTGATTTAAATGTTTTCTAGGAAACAGTTATTTCAGTACACAGAACTGAGAACAGGAAACATCTCATGGGATATGCCACAGAAGTAACACATTTGTTCTTCAAATAAAAATACAACAAATCTACTCCAAGACGCACCAAAGCAGTACCCTAAAACTTTCTTGTTGAAAGAGGAACACCATTCGCGGTGCCCACAGAATACTTCAGCCAGGCTCTCGTTGGGACTGTTGTGCTCCGCAAGAGCCTTGCTCTGCCTTCCTCCCAAAGTCACCTTTCCCACCAGTGAAGACAGGCTGAGCACATTTGCTTAAAGACAAGTGTGAATGGTGTCTATGAATCTAATGGTTTCAGATTGATTATCCAGTTATCCAACTAAGAGGAAAGATTATTACCTTTTCCTTAAAAAGAATAATTTTGAATTTTTGCAGACAAAAATATTATTACAACATAGGACTTAAGACTCAGCTTAGTTGCTATGCTATTTTAAGATATGGTTGATACATAAAAGAAGAAAAATAAGTTGTCATGTACTGGTCACAGGAAACATTTTTAATCCTAAAATCTGGTTTCATTCGAAAGCCAGCAAAACAGATGTTCTCAAGTCTTACAGTTTTCCACTACAGATACTTATGAAAATCAAATTTTAGGCCTCAATTTCAAGTTTTATCTGCCTTGTTTTTCATATATTTCTTCATGACATCTCAGTAGAAGATGGTAATTTAATACATTCCATTTCTTTCAGTTAATTTCTGGTATTTTGGTAAATAATGGCTGCTACCATATGAAACTCATGAAAGTATCTTTCAGTTTTATCAGTGCATTTTCTGGTGGTTTTGGGGGGTTTTTTTGGTTGTTTTTTTTTTTTTGCTAGAACAAAGCAACCTTTTTTAAAAAAAAAAAAAAAACACAAAAAGCCACAAAAAACTCAAACTTTGTTTTCATGATCTGCTAAAAAAATAGTTATCAAAATACCTTCTCCTGATGACAGCTTTTCCAAGGGAAAAATTCTTATCTATACAACTCAGAATTTATACAGAGAACAAGAGACAGAGATATCCTGGGAAATGTCTTACATGAAATATTCTATTTGTTTGTTCTAATATAAGTGAAATAAAAATTGATCTAAATGACAAAGGCAAACTAGAAATTTTTAAAAAGGTGCACCGTTCTTTTGCTTGGCTTAATCCATTACTGGAAAGCCAACAAACTCGGAAGGTGTGATTTATTCACATGATGTAGGTTGCACTATAAAACATGAATTGTTATCTACTGAAAACCATTGGAGAGGCAGTGAAGCTCCTAACAGCAAAATTATTGCAAGTAGTAAATATGAGACATGCAGTACGGCAAAGATACCCCAAGTTCTAAACTACCAATTTTAGATATATTCTTTAGACATTTATAAGTTTCAGCAAATGCAGTCTGATGCCAGTTCTGCTCCAGAATCCTGAGTGGGGCTCAAGCCGTTAATAAAAGCATAAAGTAACACGTGCATAATGTGAATAAAAGCATTTATTCTAACCAGACCCTCAGGTAATTCACAAACAGCACAGTCAAATGCCTGGTAAAAACTTATAATAAATATTTACTGCTTACTCTGATCTCTGGTTCAGCAACATAAAACACCTACATATGTTTATGGAGTGACAACATTGTGAATGCACAGTGGCCCGAATTTGATCCGTAACCCTTTAAGGCCATTCTAATCTCACATAGCGTGGGTACATCTCAAAGCCCGTATCAAGCTTCACCAGGATCAGCAGAGTTCCCCATGAAGCCCAAGGTGGGCCCGTGGTGTTCCTTGAAGGTACTGCTGTTAACTGAGAAAACTCACCTCTAAGTCCTTACAAATGCTTTGCGCCGTGGTTTTGATAGCATTTCCAAGACTCCACGTTTCATGCCATTTACCATACAGACCAACACTAGCGACTATTTTAACTAGGAATCAATGAACAATTAAATGTTTCTGCTGACAAAAGTTTGCCTTCTATTCTGACTACAAAAGATGTTAGGAATCATCTCCTACTTCACAAAGCGTACTTATTAAGAAGATCATTCATTTTCTTCGCACAGGTGACCCTGAACAACCTACTTAACAGGCAAACTAGATTAGAGTCATTTAAGTGAAGTACCTGAAGAAGGGTGAAAGGTTTAGATCTTTGCATAGAATGAATTCTCTGAAGTCCAAGTGTTAAAGGATTCCTAACACCTATAAAAGTATGAAAAAATTCAATTAATAGCAAATAAATATACGAGGACAGTAGCTGTTACTAATCTGTGCGCTATTTTCTGTCTTGTCTGAGATAATCCTACAGAAATTTGAAGATAATGCTCACCTTCCCCTCCTAGTCCCATTCAAGACTCAATACAGTAAAAGAAACACTTGTGAATAATTTTGAACTGCTGCTGTTAACTTTTAAAATATAGGAAATAATTTATTCTGCCTTCCAAAAAAATGAATTTCAATTGACAATGAAATATTAAAACAACAAAGGATCTTCTTCCAGAAACATATTGTAAAATCTTCCTCTGAATGCATCTTAGTGTGCCATCAAAACACAAAAGCTGTCTTTGTTGAATTGTTCTCAGTAACAAACACCATCTATTTCGGAGCACACCAAATGCTGCTTTTCAGGGGGTTTTTTAAGTCATTTTCTGAACCGATCTCAACATTAAACAAGAAAAAGTCAACTGCTCCTGAAAGTTATTGAACTCCATGGGAGCATTTTAAAACTATATATTCTAGACCCTTTCCTTCAACCTCTGGTTGCTAAGAGAACACACCCATTTATATTTTGAACTTAACTCTTTCTTCTTTTAAAAATATAATTATTTTTTTCCCCTGAAGACAAAACCAGACTGTTCTATCACTGTTGACAGCAACAAAAAGAACAGCAAGTTACCACAAAACTCTTTAATAGATTAAAAGTGCTGGCAGCAGAGAACCAGAGTACCTGTAACAGAAACAGATGTTTACTATATTTTCCTAGCTTCGTATTTCTATGTTTAAGCTACTCTTTGCTAAAACTGGAGAATGAGAGAGATCTAGTCTCAGCAGAGCTGCTAAAGGCCTAGGAAACTGAAATTTCAGTTGAACTGAGCATTTTAAACTGCTTTCTTTTTAGTTCGTAGAAAACTACCTTTGAGTTTTTTCCCCTCTGCTCCCTGGTTTCATTACCTCTAGTGCTTTAGATTCTAGAGGGGAGAGAAGAGAGGAATCTTTGCTGTCCTCATTTCTCCCCCCCTCTTTAATTTCATCTGTGACTTTAATTACATTCCTTCTCATAAGCTTGTCTTGCCTTTATTTTATTTTTAAAGAGATAAGAGCTTGCAGCAAAGCTCCCTAAAAAACTCTTTCAGCTCTATTTTTAATGCACACAGTAAAGTCAGAAGCATACATTAAAAAATACAAAGAGTAGATGATTATTAATTCCAGTTAAACTATTACTGAGAGAGAATCGCTGATCAGAATTATACTAATTAATTTTACATAATCAGTGATTTTCTACAAGAGCAGCTTTGTGAGCACTTACAGTCTGTCAGGCTTTGCTTAATGTTAAATCCTCACCTTTTGTGCTTGCACGCTTTACAGCATTGTTGAAAACTTGTCGACAAAAGTAACATTTAAACTTTTAGACTACGCGTGAGCTAAAAATGGAATTACTTCCTTTTGATAATTAATTACTGCTTTGGAATTGCTAAGTAGGAGAAATGTTTATTAATCTATGTACAAAGTTCTCTTTAAGGGTAATCATTTTATCGCTTTGCAGCACGATTCCAAAATACAATTCAGCGCTTGACAGCTTTTGTTAAGGTTGGTTTTGATAATTGGATACAGAAGTCGCTTGTGGCCATTTGGATGGAACTCTTCTAGTTTCACGGAGCTTTTGAAAGCGATCAGACTTAAATACATCACTCATTCTGCTGAGCCAGCTTGACAGTTTTGATATCCCATTACAGTAGCTTATATTTCATTTCTGGAAGATTTCAGTAGACATCTCAGAATTAGGCTACCTTGGAATCTCAAGTTGCAGTGGGCTCTGACTTTGATCTCAGGTCATCATTACTTAATGCAAATAACCCGTGGCGAGTCCTTTCATATTAACATTAACCGGGAACTTCTGCAGTGCTACTTTCTCGTGCCCTTCTTTATTTATAACCATGTTGGACACCACAAGAGGCACCTCTGTGAATCATTGAGAACTATTTCTCAAGTCTTCGATTAATAATTAAATCGAACAATAATTAACGGGCATGATATTTGTTTGATTAAAAGCAAGTCAGCGATAGCCTTGTGGAAAATAAAGTTGTTTGCATTTTATTACAGAGAAAGTGAAGGAGAAACGCATATTGTAAATTCTCTCTGTTCTTTTCTCCTTTGAAATGGTAATAGCAATGCAATGGGGAGAAAAGCTGGATCAGGACTGAGCAAATAGGGAGAATGTTATTTTTTAATATTCTATGATGTACAAACCAAGTTTTGACTTGGTATTATTCGTGCCCTTCTGTTTAACATCTTAAAAATTCATAGAGCCAGTAGTAGCAACAGTCAAACAGTAACGTTGCATTTCAATCAATCTGACCACAGCAGGAAGATAGGCAGTTTTAACTTTCTAAAGAACAACTCGGAAATGGAAACGATGGTGTAATATGATTGAAAAAGCAGCAGAAACTCATCCATGCCCCTAACCAGGCGTTCGAGTCATCCAGCTTTATAAACCTGTTTCATCACCAGCAGCAATCTGACCTGGCTCACTAAACCAAAGAGCATTCACTGTCCTTTGCCACAGAAGGATGCAAACGTGCAAGGAAACATGATCAGCTTTTTCTATACATTCAAGATAAAATATGCTTTTTGAACTATAAGTAAAACTAAAAACAATCCCACACGAGAATCTGACCAAATAGTCCACTGTGTTTAACAGAAACACTTCCACATTGTACTAGATACACAGCAAACTCATCTCGTCTCTTTCCATCATAACGTGCACTGAAATTATTGTCCAATATAGGGCAATGCTAACTTAAACAATATTTACCATCAGCTAACAATCTTGCCTCTAGTTTTAAATTAAATTACTTTGATTTAGACAGTTTATTGGAAATACAAGATAATACATGAGGAAAAAAATGTAAGGAAGGAAGGGAACTACTCTATTCCCTTTCGGATTTTCTTTACAAAAAGGCCTGGATTCACATATTCATAAGAAACCGGTGGCAAACACAGGAAGAAAGTATCCAATAAACATAATCTGTGCAAATGGTTCTCAGCCAAGTTACTTAGAACTGAAGTGTGTTCACAAACTATTAAAACGTTTCTGAACAATCTGAAAAAAGACACACACACACCCCACACTCCATACATTAACATAAGCTACTAAATAAAATTTCTATCAGAAATGGTCAGGAAAGGTCACTGTGAGGCACCCCAGAAAGCCATGCACTCAGAGGTGAAACAGACACTTTTATAATCCTTTTTTTTTTTACTAAGCATAACAGTATAAAATTTATTCAAGAGAGAGTCACAGAAGGATTATAGAAAGGCATGTGCCACCATGTCCTATCCTGCCTTCTCCCCGTCTCACTCGGATTAAGTGACTCATACAGAAGTTTTTAAATCATAAGGCACTTCTACATTTTCCCATTGCATGTTTTCCTCTACCAGCAGAAACAGAGTCATGCCTGAAGTCAGTCACTCAATACAAAATAAATACAAAATAAATACATTGCTCGGGGTTGATGAGGGCAACGTATTACCGAATTACATCCTCCAACAAATATTAATGCTATGATCAGCACAGGCTTCTACAGGTAACCCTACCAGTAGCAAACCCTACTTCTCTTTAGCAGCAAATTATAGAAATAACCTTCTACAGTTTGCCTTCTTCATGGTCCTTGGTGCTCGATGAACACGAGGGAATAACGCTTTACCGGAATGATAAGACAGGCAGTTACTTTTCTCATTTATATATGGAGATAAGTACAGCTCAGAGACGACAACTAACTTAGTTTCATCTTTAGAAGCTTATGATAGAGCCAAAACCAGAACTTCCTTAGCCTTGCATTTGAATTACAACTAAATTAATGACCAGTACTATAACATTCACATATTTCAGTTTGATCTGTATCTGGTTGTGGTATCTTTATGCAGCAACCACTTAGAGGACAGGTAGATAAGGTGGCCGTATGATTAAGGAAGTCATGTTTTGCTATAAGACACTGAAACAACGCAGCAAACCAGAGGGACTAGCAGCAAACAGATTCAGCCTACCGTGAAAAAAAATCTTGGCAGCATCTAGTGGAATGAATGTTAATTAAAATGAAGAGAAAATTAAATGACTGTCCCCAAACAGTTAAACAGCATCCATACCAAGAGCAGACTAGGAAGGGGTTTGTCAGCATGCTTTGCAGATTCCTGGTGCAGATCACAATTATTTCCTCCAGAAAAAGCAGTTCAATGTAGAGGTGACAAGGTATTTTCAGCCATGACGGCCTAGGGTTTGTGCGAGTTTGAGAGTGTGAGCGTGTGTGTATGTGACTTATTTTTAAATTTGTCTTTCAATTCTTAAGATTCAGTAGACAGTCTCTTGGGTGTCAGTATTTTGTCCCTGTTGTAATGTGTTGGCAGCATATAACTGAAAGATGCAAGTAAGCAAAGATGTTACCAATATTTGCAACAAAAACTAAGGCATTCTTTTTTGCGAAACAGAAAAGTCAGGGGTTTTTTAGAAAAATGCATAATTATACTGGGCAGGGACATTCAAATAAGTTGACTTTGATGTGCCTAAAATTTCTAACGTTGAATTTTGCAGTAAGCTGATCACTAGCATTAAAACCTGGAACTCACAGAATCACAGACTGGCTTAAGTTGGCAGGCACCTCTTGAGATCACCCAGTCCAATCCCCCTGCTCCAGCAGAGTCACCTAGACCAGGTTGCTCAGGGCCACATCCCATTGAGTTTTGAATCTCTCCCAGGATGGAGACTCCATAACCTCCCTGAGCAACTTGTTGCACTGCTTGACCACAGAGTAAAAGAAAAATAAAAAAGTGTGTGTTTTTTCATTTAAATGGAATTTCCTGGTCTTCACTTTGTGCCCATTGCCTCTTGCTATGTCACAGGATACAGGAACAAGTTTGTCTCAGTCTTCTTTGCTCCTGCTGATCTAGTGTTTATACACATTGATAAGATCCCTCCAAGTCTCCGCTTCCCCAGGCTTAAGCAGTCCCAGCTCTCAGCCTTTCCTCATAAATCTGATGCTCCAATCTCTTCAACATTTTCATTGTCCTTCACTGGACTCACTCCAGTATGTCCATGTTTCTTTTGGAGAGCCCAGCGCTGCTGCCAGCACTCCAACACTGTCTCACCAGTGCTTTGTAGAGGAGAAGGACCACCTTCCTCAACCTGCTGGCAATGGTCTTCCTAATCCTGCCCAAGAGGCTGTTAAGCCATCTTTAGGCACATTGCTGGCTCATGTTCACCTTGGTGTTCACCAGGAACACCACAGTCTTTTCCACAAAGCTGCTTTCCAGCTGGTCACCAGTGCAGGAGATCATTCCTCCTCAGCTGCAGGGCTCTGCATTTTCCTTAGCTGAACCTCACAAGGTTTCTGGCAGACCGTTTCCCCGGCCTGCTGAAGTCCCCTGCATTGAAATCCATGCCATCTATACTTTGGTAGACTTTCTTCATGCTGCCTCCAGTTATTTCACTGACACTTTTATTAAGCAGTAACAGCATACATCGTAGTATAGACACTGAAGGTTTACTTACATTAGTTTTGCCAGTACTGAAATTACTGTCTACTATTTAAAGTACCCAAATCGCTCCATACTGTGAAAACTTTCTGCATCTTAGCTATAGGTCACCAAACTGTTCACCATCTTTTCAAGATCCTTAACAAAAACACAAAACTGCACAAAAAGAGTGGGATGTCCTAATCCTCCTTCTCAAGGCATTTTTTCTGTAGAACTGCAAAATCTTTTCCATGTTTATCTTCCAAGTTTTCACTTATCAATCGCTCCTGATGGTTAAGTTTGCCAGCCTAGATGATAACTTTGGTATAAATAAATGGAATATTTTCAATTTCTCTCACCCTCGCACAGCGAGTTGTTCTTACAGCTATTCTTACTGAATCCCTGTTAAACAAAAACAGACATCTATCTCAACACATGCAGTACACATCTAACAAACCACTGCATTTTTAGACTCTGATTAGATACTTTAAAGCTGTTGAGTAATCACAGAACAGCAGCACCACTTGGGAATAATGATTTTGAAAAGAAGTTTGAAAATACAAATCAGACTGAATAGTTATGTTTGCATTTACTGAAATCACGGAAGTAGATTTTCCTCCAATGCAGACCGAAGGCATGGGCAGCACGGCACTTTTTAAAGCTGGTTTCATTTGACACCAAGTCAAAGAACCAACTAACGTCAAACACATGTACATGCAGCTCACGAATAGCAACATAGCAGAAATTATCACATTCGACCAAGAACTGTTTCTTTTTACCCTATAATAAAATTCTTACAATGAGTTTAAATGGAATTTAAATTAAAAGAGAAACGTATACAGAAGAAAGCACTGTAGTCACTTAGTTTCTGCTGTTTGTGACATTTATCACCACAGCAGATGAGCACTTTATAAATTACAGAATGGTTTATATGGGCATTTCTCTTTTGATAAAATCCTAAGATACTAGACCTAAGTTTAGTGCACAAGGCACGCAAACCATTTGAATATGTCCTAGAAGTACTCTGCCTAGTTCACCTCTTTACTTTTACAACCCAAATTAATAAATCCACACAGAAATAGGACAATAATGTTAAAACCCCTCCGCAGTACGTACATAACCAAACTCATCAGCTTCATAAAACAGACAATCCAAAGTGCAAATCTTTCCTGGCTGGACCTCATGGCACTACTAGACCCTTTCCAGGCACTAAGTCTGATTGAGGAGCTAGTTTTGTCCTTAAACTGTTACATCCTGGCTCCCCGCTTCTTGGGTTCAGCATCAACTCATCAACTCTGCCCTTCCAACAAGCTACCAGTGAACTTCTCACCTAATCCTTCTTTGAATTTGAACCTTATGGCTCTGATTTGTCACCACATCCAACCGAACTCAAACGTAGTGGCACAGGGAGCTGGCTGCAGTTCCCTTATTCATAGCTGCTAGACACAACTCAGAGATAGAGCATCACTGCTGTGAAAGATGGCAGTGGAAAACCAGATGTCATACAGCTCTTTCTCAGCCACCTCCTCCTGCTTCCTTATTCCTTCCTTTTTCCTTAAAGCACACAAACTATTTCCAGTAAAAATGCTTAAAAACCACGTCAGACTCCCAAGTCATAACATTTATAAAGCAATTAATTCTTGTCTTCTGAAAGTGGATTTTCCAACTGCTTGTGTCACCAAACTTTTTTCGTAAGTACAAAAGCCTATCCCTTTACTAAAGGAAGAGATTCTTCGGTAAGAAAAACAAACAAACACACCATAAGAAAACCCACCACCTAGCTGAAGCTTTCACAAAGAGCAGTAAGAAAACTCATAAAAACCCAAGATAAAACAGAAGAGTTGGCAAAACTGCCAGCTAGCCTCTCTTTCATGTCTGGGATATTATTTTCCCAGGAATTGTGCCAGCGCAGATTTGCTGTGCACCTTATGGCTGGATGCACAAACCGGCAGCAGGGGCAGCAGTCCTGAGGGAGAGCTTTCCATCAGTCCCCGCACCTCCAGAGCTCTGAGCGCTGGCCTGAGACCCAGGTGATGCAGGACACTGACCTCCTCCACGGTCAAGTTAATGACAAGTGACTTACAAGAACTACTTATTATTTTATTTTAGCAGGAGCTTTGGCTGGGAGATCAGACTGGCAAGGAAGGTTGTTTTCTTGGTCTGAAATACTTTTTTCAAACTGCAGTTGAAGTGTTTGCTGACATAAAGCTGCTCCGTATTTAAAGGGCATTTATTTCCAACTTTTTATTTACGTATTCCCATATCACTGTAGAGATGAGAATCTCTCTGCCTATTAACTTACTATTAAATCTGACCAACTCATTGAAATTGCATCCACTTAGTGGCAGCTCTAACACTTTTTAGCTGGTGGGTTGTTCAGCCTGGAGAAGAGAAGGCTCCGGGGAGACCTCAGAGCCCCTTCCAGTACCTAAAGGGGGCTACAGGAGAGATGGGGACGTACTCTTTGTGAGGGAGTCAAGCAATAGGACAAGGGGTAACGGTTTTAAACTGACAGGGGGAAGATTTAAATTAGATATTAGGAAGAAATTCTTTACTCTGAGGGTGGTGAGGCACTGGAACAGGTTGCCCAAGGAAGCTGTGGCTGCCCCATCCCTGGAGGTGCCCAAGGCCAGGCTGGATGGGGCTTTGAGCAACCTGGTCTCGTGGGAGGTGTCCCTGCCCAGGGCAGAGGGGTGAAACTGGATGGTCTTTAAGGTCCCTTCCAACCCAAAGCATTCTAGGATTCTGTGATTCTATGACACCTCCATCACTTTGTGTTCTGGAGTGCACTTCTCCCCCAGGACGCTGCGGTGCCAGGCTTGCTGCTTGTAAAGGTACTGGCCACACCTTGTAAAGGAGAGAACTAAGACTTAAACACTTTGCCGTAACACCCCCTACTATCCCAAAATAAAAACTGCCCCAGCATGCACTTGAAATACCAATAGTGCCATCCAATACCTCAAGATCACAGAAAAAATTGCTACTACAATGGAGTACAAATACCTTTTTTGAAATATTTTAACTAGCATTTCTTTTTCATAAATTAATTAAATAGCACTTTGATGAAGGTTTTAGAAGAAATATATACAACAATTAAGGAAGATTTACAATAATTTTACTTGCCTATACATAATCAAAATAGAAGACAATAAAAGAGAAGTTAAACGCTGAATTTTAAAATAACCTTGTCATATTTTTCAATACAATCCATTTTTAATTTAATGGCATTTATAACATAATAGATGTTAGTTATCAAGTCTCATTAGCATAATAAAGAACTATAACCTGTAGCAGTTGAGAAACTAAATTGCTGCCTTTACATTTAAGTACTACATTGAGAAAAACATTGACCTTTACATTATTTTACGCTTAAAGGTTAAGAAAAATGCATTATTGTCGGTTGTATTGTCTTTTTATATACAAAGTTTCCTCTAAAAGTTCTACTGAAGGATAAAAGATTGATATAAATGGGGGGATGGAATAAATTATTAATATCACAGGATAAGTTAGACAGTAAGACTTCCACAAGGTCAAGACTAGATATTCCCACGGTAACTAACAAAAAACCTCAGTGGAAAACAACTCTTTTTGCCTTTCTGGGGATACTCATCTGGGAATGTCATCTTGGGTGGCATTATTTTTTTAAGCTTTACCTCGCACTGACTACAGTCATAATTCCTGTTTTGGGTTAGGATTCATGTTGGTATGCTTCATTCATAAAGATTGTATGAAGTTTCTTACAGCTGTTTTTCAGAAAATTTCAAGTGACAACTGGAAATTTGCCACATGGCTTCTAAGAGATAGGCAAAACACAGCGACACACAAAGTTTTAGGGTCTCTAAGAGGGGATTTATTGCCTAGCCCCTTCTGACGCTAATAGAACTATGACAGTTAGAATAGAACAGTTCAGCTGGAAGGGACCGACAACAACCATCTACTCCAACTGCCTGACCACTTCAGGGACTAACAATATTATAGTAATAATTACAGCCATTGCATTAGAGTTGTAATAACAATTACAGGCCTTACAATACCTCGTAAAGCAAGTCTGAACACTAAGGATTCATCAAGTCCAACTACAGCCTTACTAGCTCATCCTCAGGTATGCAAATTGTCAGGATCAATTTGCAATTGGAGAAACGAAGCACCAAAAGTGTTTTCATCTTGTGCGGGAAAAATAAATCTTATTTCTGGTTCAGTTTCGGAATTTTTCTCATCTTTGTCTCCATGCATTCCAGAGGCCCACTCAGAAGCACAAAGCAATGCAAAGAGTCATGAGGCTGGGGTGGGGTTGCATCATTTATGCAGAAAGGAATGAGTTGGATGTGACAGAAAAAGCCCTTCCATTTCTGTCCTGATTCGGTTTCAACATCCTTGTGGCAGTAGCACTGATACTCACAAGCAGAGGGACAATTCTCCCGAAATTTTTTTCAATATGGGGTTTCAACCAGCCCTTTTCTTTGACTTGCAGCAGTATGCTAACCTGGGCGTTCGCCGACTGATCTGTTAGGATGATGTTAAACTCGCTGTGCGTTTTCCCCTGACTGTCTGCAATGTGGCATATTGATTTTGCCTTTCCCTGGTTCACTTCTAAAACCTACGCAGTCAAAACTGTTACTTATTTGAAGCTTTCTGCTTCTCCAGCCCTGTTCTGACAGATATCTGTGTTCTGACACCATCTGCTATCTTCATATTCCATCACCAAACCACAGGCTAGCACTTCTGCTGTGACAGCTTTTGAGGTGTAAAATACACTTCTCTTGACATCTGCCTCAGCTCATCCATCCTCCAATAGAAAAGGCCTGAAAAATGTTCTTGAGAGATACTTTACATTTTAATTTCTCCATAGGATCCTTCTTCACTAGAAGGATGCCAACTTTCTGTGGTTTATTGTCTTTCGGTTTTTGAAGAGAGTTCATATTTTTTGTACACAAGCTCACAGTGCAGGATGCAGGCAGGGAACACCTGACACGCCAAATTAAACCTGCTTATTCCTCTCTGCTGGCTGTAAAAGCACACAGAAACATGCACATGTACCTTATAGGCGTAAGAGGGCTAGATATTCCAACTCTTTTGACTGCAATGAGACACTGCAGTTAAAGAAACCATCTGCTCTCCCAAAATGAAAAGGAAAACACAAAGCAAGCTGATGAGATGGATTATGGTCTACTGGACTAGGAAGTGGAAGCTAATCCCATCTGACACTCTGCCTCTACATGTAATCAGTCCACCTAGTATCCTTACCTTCAACATTTTGACAGCATTTACTTGATTTTCTCACAAAAGCATCACAAGGTAGTTAGTGCTGTAAAAGAACTTTGACAGTTCAGGGTCTAAGACCTAGCTTTTACCTAAGACCTAGCTTTTCCAGCCTTTACCAACCATGATGCCTCAAAGCTATTCTAGAGCACGGAGCGTCTTAAAATTATCTCCATCTCTCTCTTCATTGCTCCAGTTTCTTTCTCAAGTCTGTTTTAAGGTCTTCCATGGCTCATTTTTCCTAGCCATACCTTCCAGCAATAAATTTGCACATATTTTAAGGAAAAAAAAAAGCTTTTACCCTTAAGTTCCACTTTTGTATTTTTATTAGTTCTTGTCAAAACTATTTCTGAAGCTTGTGCTTGCCTAATACACTGCCACATATATTCACATTCTAACCAATATAAAGACCTACTTTCATTGAGTAAAATAACATTTTATGCCTTTTATATAGCAGGTCCAGGGCTGTCATAGTACTTGCAAATAGTCTGCCCGTAATAATTCCCAACTGATCCAGGTGCACGTATCTAACTAAAGGACTTCCCAGTTGATCACCAGCAAGCTGACAAACATCCCTCCATCAGTAGTTTTTCATGAAACAGACCTATACTGTGAGCAGTTAGCAAAGCGCTCTCCTTTTTGGCTATCAAAAAACCCCTTACTTCCTTCCAAGAGAGGAGGCCTCCCCTCCTTGAATGATCGTAACACGCGAATATGCCAATGCAGTAGTTCGCACTTCTTTCAGAGTCCTGTAAAACGAAGATACAGGGATACCTAGGCCTGGTACCTTATTTATCTTTAAAAAAATCACTTCGCAAGCATCCATGTAGCACTTTGTGATGGAAATAAGAATTTTTTTCTCATATTTCTAAGTGACTGGACAGATACTTATATAGTGTAATTTTAATCACCGCTTTGGGGTTTTTTATTTCTCTGCAGCACATAATGCATAATAAAAGTTGGGCAAAATTATCTGTTTCTTATGAAGTAATTAGACCGTCTTGCCAGAAATTTTGTATCAATTTTTTTCTTAAAATTTTTTTGCTAGAAGCATCTGTACTAACATCCTACTGTACCTTTATCAGTTTTGTTCAATATATAAACACTATTATATACATTTAATATTTACCTTTTTTATATTTACATACAAGTTCTCAGTTACACATATAAAGACTTAAAAGACACTTCTGTTTGCATGCATACACACAACTTTTCAGATAAACATTGTACTTTGTTCTACTTTATCATTTTACGAAGTGATTCACTTTAGCTTCTTTAAAAAAGAAAGAAGAAAAAAAACCACTATTTGCTTATGTTTTAATTCCAGGAATGAAAAGGCCTATGAGACAAGTCTTCTGCAGTTTTAGGAGACTTTTTAATTTGTTCTGGTTTGGTTCTTTAGGAGGGGAAGCATTGCCAATAAAGTTACCTATAATTACACTCTGTCAATACTCCAGATGATTTCTTTTTCGGAGTTAAAAAGACAACAGTTCAATTGGTAGTGACAGAACTCTGCTCAGTCCCTGAGGGTATTACTGGGTTGCCCTAGTGCCATACCCCATAGTCCAAAGCCCTAAACATGCCCTGTTTTTACACCTCTTAGCCTTTTCTGCTTTCCCCAAAAGATGTAAATTCACCTCCCACCTGCTCAGTGCTCCAGCTCTGCCCAATGAACCCCTTACAGTTGCCCCTAAAAACCCAGGCAGCTCCACTGCAGCATCCCATGGACCAGGCACTCGAGTGATGTTGCAAAGTTGCATTTCAGGACTCTGCCCCACAGCACTTCCTGCCCCGTCCTCTCCCCACACAATTTCTTCCTTCTCTCACCTTCTATCTACGCCTTTCTGCTTGCTTCAGAATGTGTCCTTCCTGCCTCCTCCCCCCCATCATTATCATGGGAATCGTGATTCTCTTTTTCAGTTTTATTCCTCACATATTGCTGTTCAGAGTAGCGCAACTCTTAAATAACTTCAATATTGATGTTTTTCTTATCTTCCCTCCCCCTTGTCTTTTGGATCATTTTACTCTTGAGCTCACCAGTTCAGCAAGCTGTACTTTAGGGTGTTCTCACTATCTGTGTTGAATGAAAACTGAACTTTTCATACTCTTCCACTAAATTCAATTTCTCAATGAGTTAATCCCACCCTTTCTATTCTCCATGACGTACTGCTCTTCTTGATGTGTGGAAAAGGAAAAAAAAATACCCTATTTTATGTTTTCTGTTTCAAGACAGACTGTAATCTTCCTCAGGTCTTTATTCCTCAGTGTAGCTTGTGACAGGTCTTGAAACACCAGTACCATATGTTCTCCCAGAGGAAGATCAGAAAGCTCTCTAGCATCCTTTTCTTTTCTTAAAGACTCTTCTTTCCATTCACAATAGGGCAGTCTTAAAATTGCATCACCGCATTTACCTGAACTGAGAATAAGAAGAGTGGTGAAGATAAAGGATTCTATGCCCTCCTCTACTTATGAACCCTGCAATTATTTTCTATTGTAGAAAGGCAAGAGCCTTGCCTTAATATTTAGCACACACTCCTGGAAAAAAAATCCTCAAAATCCTTAGTATTTTCTCTTTCACAATTTTCTACCATCTTTTCAAAATCTTTTTTTTCCTTTGTAGTCATATTGATTTTATTTTGTTAAGCTACTATATTTACAGATCTTTATTCATATTTATCTTGTAGATATTTAATTTTTGCCTCCAATTTTTAACCTCCTATTCATTCTTCTCAAACGTCACCGCTAGAGACTTTGGAGATTTGATGAAAGTGGACCCCTCAAAACTGCTCCCTCCCATGGCAGACATTTTTGAGCCCTGTAGAAGTTTTTTGTGGAACATTCCCCAAATGCAAATGTCCACTGGTTCTACAAACAAAAGAAAGACTTTTTGGAAGATCAATATAAAAAGATAATGTCATTTGCACATTCCACCATTCCATCCCCTTTCCCTCCATCTTGGAGCACTGAGAGCAAACCACCAGGGGCTGTGACAGTGCCCCTGGCTCACCTGGGCCTGCACGGGTTCAGGCCTGAGTAAGGATTTAGTATCACAGGTGCTCAGTCACAATAGTATTTAAAAAAAAAAAAAAGGATGAGAGAACTGGGCTTAGGGTCAGCATAAAGATTTTTTTATCCCATCTCTATCATTTTGCATGTACTATGCTTTCAGAAGCTTTCTTTCATTAACACTACTTACTCCATATTAATAAGCGCGATAAACTATACATTAATCAGGATATTTTCCTGATAGCAGTAATAATTCAAGGAGTGTCCAAAGCATTAAATGTGTAACATGTACAATTCTGGACTCAAAGTGGCTAAGCATGAACAGAGAGGATTCTTCACACACAATTCTTTGTGTATTCTTCAATACAAGACTGCCTCAAATCCTTGTCTTGGTTTGACTAACTGCACTCTTTGGACATCAGTTTATCAGCACTTCAACACACTTCACAGATGCTACTATAAATAAGTTCAGTGATTGGGCCTTTCCAGGAAAAAAATATTGCAAGTTTTACCAATCTTATGAAAAAAAAAAAACTATTTTCATAATAGTTTGAAGATTTCATAATAATTTCAGAAATTAAAATCTCCAATTTTCACTTGCTGTAAGTTTTACCCCTGCATTAAATTTAGCACAGAATTTTATTTGCACTGCTAGTGGGTCTGAAGCCATTTGAAATAATATCTTTTTTATGTTAAATCCTAGAAGAAAATCACAGACCATTCACCTTTAATTCGGGACACATAAAAGTGTACTTCCGCTACTGTCCTAACTGACGGGTTCTTCATTGAACACCTCCTGGGAGCAGAGACATCCAGTTTGCGTAGGGAGTGCTCTACTGGTACCCGTGACAGTTTGGCAAAGCACAGCTGGATGTCAAACCTGTACAGATGTACACAGCCTCAAACTTCAGCAGCTACATCCAGCTCCCCTTCGACGGCACCAGGCTTTGCGCAGCTCTGCTTTGTGCGCATCTCATTGACAGCTCAGCATCGCACTAGATGAGTATCGACAGACCTACCTTACGCAAAGGAGAACAGCACAGAAACACTGGACCTGGCAGAAACCTGTGTCAGGACTGGGTGGTCCATACACCCTCTGCAGAGCGCAGTCGGTGCTTGAGCTGCTGGCTCGGGACCAGAAGCATGGTCGGTAGCCCGAGCGCTACCCTGCACGTGAACAAAAGGGCATTTCTCAGAGCGCAGGCGGAGTCGTGCTGCGTCCAGCACACGGGCTGAACAGAAAGGAACTAGAACCAGAGCCTGATCAGAGATACTGGGGTGAAAAGAGCTGGGCAGGGAGGGCGGTCAAGTGATAACGCTTGAAAAACTGAGAGCAAACATAAGATCCCTTGCTTTCTCCCTTTGTAAAAGCCAGTTACTGCCTTTATCCCTTTTCCCTCAGTTATTTTCCTCCAGCAAAGTCCTTGCAAATAGGAAGAGTTCTGTCCGTTTGGGCTCAAAGAAAAGATTACAGCCCCTTAAACATGAGAGCAGGATAACCATCCATCATCCAAGGCACCTCCAAAACCCACTCATGAACTGTAGTCTTGGAGAACCTGGGAAAGAAGATGGGTTCCTTATTCCCGGCTCTCAGCCCAACACAAACGTCATGCTTGGCAGGATGACGCCTTCAGCTCCTTAAGACAATAAATCACTTGGGCTTTACAGCGTGTCCTTCATACTTAGGGGTCCCAGACTCCGTATTACTGTAATGCATTTGCAAGCGCTGGCAATAGAACAGTGTATTTGTAACATGAAAAACAGACAGCATTTTTAGTGACATTTAGTGTCACCAGAATGAAAAATAATGGCTCACCACTGGCTATAAATTAAGTATGTTTATTTTGCCAAGGGCAACATTTACTAGAAACTGTAAATAGCAAGCAAGTCAGAAATCACGTAAATCATGATCCTAGCTAATTAAACCCTGCATCTAATGGACTAAAATTTATTGACAGCTCACTAAAATGAATTAAGACATGCAATAACTGCATTTGTTGAAAGTAATAAAGTGTTGGGGTTTTGGGGTGTTTTTTTGTTGTTGTTGGTTTTGTTTTGGGGTGCGATTTTTGCAAGCACTTAGAAGGCTATTATAAAATTGCTCCGGGCCACACCGTTAACATACAACAAACAATTGCTGTTCTTTGATCAGAGAAGGCATTCCTATTTCTTGGAAAATAACTTACTTTAGCTATTGTTTCCAATTTTTATTCCTGCTTAAGAAACTGGACACTTACTAAATACTGAAACCTGAGAAGGCCATAGAGAGATGTTAGTGAGATACGTGTGCCAACTCACTTTATTAACTTTCTTCAGTCATCTCTGTATTCCCATCCTGTAATTTGGAATGAATTAACGTAAACATCTTTGTTATTAAACTAACTAATAGTCTTCACAGTGGGAGGACGCGTGTGTTCAGACCTGCACTGCGAATTGCCATATGGTTGGCAGATCATATTTTATCTTTACTTGCAAAGCACACCAGCTTCTCATCAACCCATCCACTGACTGCTTTAGGTGTTCAGCCCGAGATCAGAAATCACAGAAAACAGATCATCTGGCAACAAGAAGAATATAAAGGCGAAGCCCGAAGGAAGAGGCGCATTAATGAAATCAAAGGAAGAAGCTCCACTGCTCTGTGGTAAAGGATAACAATATGGGGAGGGAATTAAATAGGAAGTGAAAAAACAAAAGAGAAAAGAAAAAGAGGGTTAAAGGAAGAAAAATGGGCAGCTGTCTCAACAGAGCAAAATTTTATTGACAGCTGTACTGGAACAAAAAAAATGGTATTTTATGGCACTCCCAAAAGGGCATTACTAAAATAGCAAGGATGCTGAATGCAGGAACTGGAAATAACCAGGTGTATAACAATGGAGAGTGTATGAGCAGAACAAAGTTGCCGGAGATTCCCCAAGGAAACAAGAAGCTGTTTCCGAGGTTAACAACAGGTGAAGAAAAAGGAGAGTTGTCACTCGCATCTGTGCTAATTAGTAAGTTTGAGGATTTGTTTAGGACTTTCAGACATAGCCTCCACCTCAACTGCAAAGGCCCAAACAGATCAGCAGCTAATTATCTGAATAGACTTTTATATTAACAGTGGCGATCAGCACAGGAACTGTTTATATCCACCTTTAATGAAGGTGTGCAATCGAGTAACTACTGTGACCTTCATTCCCACATATTTCCTGCAGAGTAGGATGGTAAATTCTCCAGGAATATTTTCTCCTGTGTGTGCCTGCAAATGACTGATTTCTTCTCTCAGATCTGTTTTTTATTTTAGCACACTTGCCTCCATTTGGTATGATTTTTAGATCACATTTAAATTACTTGGTACTTTTCTGTAAAAGCAATCATCAAACAAATTCACTGACGACATTTATCTTCGTTAGCCAAAATCGAAGGTGTAAGTCAAACATATCGCCTTTAACAGTGTACTATACCATACTTAATTTTCTGATCTGCCTCCTAAATGTTGAGCTCCATGATAAAAAAATCTTTGTATTTTATTATTCTTGCATGCATTCACAGCTGCTGCTTTCCTAAAATTACTTATTTAATGAAGATGTTCCTGCAATAACATCTTAAATTAGCATGCCTGACGTCCTGAAAGCAGAAACACTTTGTGTCACCCTAAAGCTCTTCCCCAAGACCAGATTTCATGACACCCATCAAGGGGGAATGCCAAAGGTGGAAGAGGAAGCCGAGAGCTGGGCTCCGTGGAACCTAGCAGCAGAGACTCTGGCCTCAACCCAGAGTTGAGCAACAGGCAGCAGGCATCTCCCTGCCGGGACACACATCTCTGTCACCAGCCACTATCATTTACAGACTCAAAAAATAAGATAAAATAAATATATATGGAATAAAAAAAATATTAATCGTAAAAGAACTAGTCTGCAATTCAGTGGTACCATGTATTTATAATGCACAGCCACATAAAACTTCAGGCCCTGTGGGCCATTTTTCTGTTTATATTCTGTTATCCCAGTGAACACCAGCAGAAAATGCAATGCGGTTGAGAAAAAGCTTCCCAGTGACTCCTCCAAATCTGTCATATGGTTCTTTTGACAAAAACAAACATGAATCCTAAGGAACCCTATGGGTTAAGCAACCCAACTATTCCCTTCAGACCCACGACGAGTGAAAAACCAGTTAAAGCATCTCAGGCACTACTAGTTTGGTTTTAAATCATCAGTGATCAAATCGGAGAAGCTGAACTTGAACTCCTTTCTTGAACCCTCCTGTGCTGCAAGTAAGCTGCTCTTAATTCTCCTCCTTGAGATCGGCCACATGAAAGTATTGACATAATAAAAGCAGAAGTTTTTTTAAACTGCAAAGTATTAAGGAGTTAACAGTGCAGTCTGTGACAACAGCGCTAAGGGGTATTGTCTCACTCCGATTATGACAGCCAGTATCGCAGGCCTTTTCTATCCATCTTCCAGACCAACTATACATCTTGTAATTTCAGTTATTCAAAAACTTTACAAAATCCTAACTAAATCTAAGAGGAAGATCTTTTGATCATTGATGTTTCTTTTAAGAGCCACACCTAACACCATGTAAAAATTAGGGAAGCTGCTCTACAAACTAGATTTTCTAGGAAATCGTTTCCACTTTGGATGAATGCACTGATCTGCGGTGCCCTGCTTCAGGAGGCAGAGAGCAGTGTCTAGGGAACGCACAGAAGTTTTTGGATGGTGTTCTAGAGGTTTTCTAAATGCCTCAATTCAAGCAAACTTTCCCTTCTGTCTCATCTTGAGAAGAAAAAGGAGAAAGTGAATAAAAGAGATGAAGATAGTACAAAAGTCTTTGAAGTCCTTCTTGTTATTCCCAGTGAAACCATCACGTACACAAGACTGAAATATTAAGCAGGAGCTGTTAACATGCATTTTGATTTGTAAATATTAGAAATTTGATGGAATGAGTGCTGGAGAAAAAAGCCCATTAAGTGTAACACAAATCCACTTCACTTCTTTTTGTACTAATTTATCACATAATCTTCCATTCATACGTAACAAGTTCTCTTTCCAGCTATGGCTCCTAGAGGGATACATGCTGCGTACAGAAGCAGAGTCACAAGCTACTCTATTTAGGAATACACTGCATGCAAGCCAAAGATTAGTTCAAAACGCGCACACACTGAAAATTCAGCCATCTACTGGGTTGAGAAGTTGCAAGCCACAAGCAGAGGAGAGCAGGGCTAAATGCAGGCGGTGAAGGGCTTCGAGGTCTGACAGACATTACATCACGCAGGCGGTAATAGCAGCGGCAGACGAACAAACCCAACAGGGTTAGAAAGCAGTTATAAACGCTTCACTATTTGTAAGCTGGAAATATCCACATGCACCACCACAAGAAACAAGCAAGAACCAGGGAGCAGGGATACACACAAATTATAAAAATGATGATTTTAAAATAGAAAAATCTTTACTTCCAGTCCCTAGACTCCAGTAGAATTACAGAGCTCTGGGTCATTTTAATTTCCTCAGCACCTCAGAAAGAGATTCATAAATTCAAGAAGGAACAGATAGAAATTAGAGAACGTTTTTTACTTGCCCGTACCACAGTTAGCAGATACAAACCACACATGGCCAAATAGATCAGCTTAAAATCATTCAAAATCCTCAGACTTTTCTTGGACAGAAATCAGAAGAAAAATCAGATTAACGTATCAAATTCTTAAAACACACGAATTTCCTTTGACCCATTTAACTCCAGAAAAGGCCTGGCACTTTGTACAATCCCTTAGGCAGGATCTTGCATTTTCTTCTTTCAAAATTTAAGATAAAACATTCCTCTCTCACTAGTTATTACTATAAATGTACCGTGCCTTATGAAGATAACCAGTGCCAACAAAACACACTCTTACAGTAAGCAGATGCTAACCCATGATTCTCAGAAGCATACACAAAGATTGAACAATTTCAAGTAAACTAAAGTAGTAAGATGCTCAAATCTCACTGAATTAAATGGGAGTTTGGCACCCAGTTCCCTCTAGATTGCTTTGAAAAATCTATGTTGAATAAATGCTAATAATAAATTAAAAAAAAAAAAAAGTATTTTAAAAGCAATCAAGTTGTCCAGAGGTATTTTGTAAAAAGAAATAAATTAAATTTAGGCAAGTTCATCTCAACTAATTCCACAACCTCCACTCAACTCTGCACACCCTATGAATAAAAGACAAGACCAGACTTCCAAGTGGCTTAGCATATGGTGTACCTTTCTATGACAAATCAAAGAGATCAACTTTTCTAAGCCCTTTTATCTTGGCTGTACAGCGCAGTCCCCTGGGTTGCAGAAACTTCTGTCACTGAGTTTTCCATTATTTACATATTTAGCAAGCTACAAGTTATCCTAGCCGCTACAGCTGTCAAAAAATTACTGCTCCTATAACTGAATTTTATGTTTGCCAATGATAAAAAAAACATTAAGGCAATACTTATAGAAGATAGGTGAACTTGGTTCTTTAATTCCTGAACTTTGTCTCTGAAGGGAGGTTGTTTAAAATATTCAGAGCTACATGGTAATCTCCAGTCCCCACAGAAATAAGAATTCTTACTGGAACTGTCAATTCACTTTTTACGCAAAGCTATTTAATTTTATTATCAAAACATAAACATTAAAGACATAAACATCATCTGATTTAAATAATAATCTGGCACATATGATTGCTTTTCTACATTTAATTTTGGAATTATTTCATAAATAGGCAAAACAACTTAAAATGATGGAGCACATCACTTAAAAAGGTATTAGTAAGCATTTACAATGCCAGAAGTTTCCTTCCTATTGCTGTCAAAGATAAAAAGGTGGTTAGATCCTTTCTTTACTAAAGGAACCGTAGTTGGAAGTTTCTCTGTGAGGCCCCTGCACGTTTATGCTGACTACAAAATCAAAAAGACATACATGTGGACAACTCAAACACGAGCTTCAGGGGAACTGGGGAAGGAATGCCCACCATGGACACAGGGCAACAGCAGCGAAGGAACAAGCAGAGCTTTGCAGAATTACTGGACTCTAGCAAGGACCTCCTTCTCAGCTGTTCTCCACTGTTTCGACTGTCCTTGCACAGGTATCAAACACCATCAATAGATTTCAATGGCATTTACAAATCCACTTTATGCAGATGTGACTACCACCCAGGAGAAAGGCCAGGAGTTGCTGAAGGATGAGTTAAGACCCTCTAATGATTACTTCACAGCAGTCTTCATAAAAGTCATAACTCTGTTATTCAAAATTAACAACAGTTTCTATCCATTATCATCTGAAAAATGACACTGAAAATACAGAAAAGAAGAGCTACAGGTAAACTTCTTGTCTAAGCAGGTACAACCATTATCATTTTTGACTTAAAACTGTTTTACCACATACCTCCATCTCATATCCCTGTACTGAAAAAAGGTTTTGGTGTCATGTACTTCTAGTCACGCCTTCCCTGCTGCAAGGAATGGCCATGGGAGAGCAGCAGCTTGAACTGACTTTATACATACATGACATCTCCGGCAGAGGGTTGGACCCCAGACTGTGCTTTCCGATCATGGAAGCTCCCCAGCAAGTTTAACGCAGCCCATGAATCCATGAGCGCATGGACGGCGTGAGCAGCAGGAGCGCCACCAATACTGCTCTAGCAAACCAACCACCAAGCAATACCTTTCTAGATCAGCACTTTGAGATAGATCAGCAAGCAAAACGTCAAGTCTCTCAGGTAGGATGAATTTCTTTTAAGTTAAATATACCTAATTCTATTTAATAATAACTATTGTGTAGAAGTAACTAGCTAGCTGATAATAGTACACAGATTGGGATAACACTTATACCTTTATTTAATGGGTTATTACACAGTTTCCATCAGTATCTGGCACATTAATGCTGTTCCATTTTCTTCTACCTTGCCTCTCACTCTTTCGCTTACATTTTTAACAGTCTTGGGACAGAGACTAAGCCTTCATCAGAAACACACAATTAGTCGTCTTCTGCTTTCACATTACTAAGCATCATAGCAATCATGTCATAATACAGTACAGGCAATCAGCTCCGGTGTAACAAGTGCCAATGGAACAGGCAGAATTTAGGAACTTGGCCAACTGATGAACGACATGATATCCCCAAGTGAAAAGACTGTCACAACAGTCCATCAGCAAAAAAAATAATTTACTGCAGTGTTAAGATTTTTGTCCCTTGCATCTCACACAAACAAGTTTGCAGAGAATGAAAGAATGTTAAGGACAGTGAAAGAAATAGCGTGTCAGGTTTTACATTTCACTGAAAACTCCTAAAATAAGGCTCGTCATCGTTCACTATGATGTCGGACATACAATACTTTCTCCAGCTGCAATGCACTGCTAATAGAGTCATCGTCAAATCACCTTTTAGTACACTGATCTGACCAATGAGAGAGATGTATATTTACCTGGGATTCAAATATTCCAAGTTATATCAAATTATTATCAGTTCTGCCCATGCAAGTAGAATCATTTTCCTTAGACCCCAAAAAACAAAGGTTCAGACCTTGGGTGCAGGCCCTTTTTGGATTTTGAGCTGCACAGTTCTATACTAGCTCAATAAAAACAGCTGAAGAAAGAACAACTTCTATGTCACTTCTAAAATTATGGGGGGGGGGAAATTATTAAAGTTTAATTTGTCTTCTCTAAAACAAAATTATGAATAGTAGCACAAAGCAGGAATTCTCATTTACTCCAAAGCTAGAGAACGTAGTAGACAGATTTCTGAGAAAACCCCAAATTCTTCCCACACGGCATTCTGCTTAATGACTTTGAGCAGGCATACTTAGAGATCACTGTCAGTCTGGAGGTAATACAGTGTCAGCTTTGTACAAAAAACATGTTCCCCAGGCCTGGCTTTCAGAGTCTTGCCTTTGCATTTTCGTGCGTAAAGACTATGCTGTCAAAACTACCAAGTATGGCTTTCAGTCCTGCTTTCCTAAAAGCAGACCCTGCCCTACGCAGAATGAGATCTCCGAGCGGTCAATACCATGAAGTGGTCAGGATCTCCTTTTCTTCTTCTTCCTCCTAGGAAAAGCAGCATGGTTCAGACTTTGAAAGGACAGGAACAGCTGTTCCCATCTGAACCACCACAGTGCGGCTATTTGTTCTCCGAGATCAGAGAACAAAAAGTACTTTTTAAACTTCAACCAGTAGTTCTCTGGAGAGAACAGACTGCTTTCTGAAGAATAAATTAAGCATTCAATTAAACTCTACAACAGGTAAGTACTGTTCTTATCCTTTTGGGGGAATAAGTTCAATGCTATTATTACAATCCCCTGCAAATAACTCCAATAAGTCACATCGAACTGAGAAATTCTCTTCTTAGTTCAAGCAGAACATTCAGTATAAACTACACATAGATTTAAGAAGTGAGAACAACGAAATAAGTACTTCAGTTATTTTGCAAACTATTAAAAGGTGCTGAGTATTGGCACTACACCAGGCCCCGTTCCACAACTGCAGGGCTAGGTCAGTGCATGCCTCCGTTTCTGTAAAGATCTAGACGTGCACCAGGGCTTCCCAACCTGTTTCTGGTTCCCTGCTTCCCAGAATTACCAGATGCATATATAATGAATACTGAGGTATTTCTAAACGCAAAATAATGCTATAGAAATATGGCATTAAAGAATTGATTTGTCTCCATTGATGGAGCATCTAATTTAGGTTAAATGACTATGTTTGTGAAATAGCTTAAGGATTTATTGGTTTTAGCATGATAACTCATCAACTCCCATTAAGCTTGCAGAAGTTTAAGCAGAGAAGTTAATTAACAATAATTTTCAAGCTGCCAAAAGCTGCTATAGGTTCAGTAAGTATTCTATATACACATGAGCATGACATAAGTAAATAAATAAAAAGATACTGCTTCCAGACCACTGAGCTTATTACTAAAATTAATTGAGCAACACTTACTTGGACATTTTAATCATCTAGAACACTTAAAGGCAACAGTAGCCTCTCAACATACAAATATTCCTTTTACTCTCTATTAGAACACAGTGACCACAGTGATTTAATTAAGCCACACATGCATCTCTAGCTTCAATACATTTTAAGTAAATATTATGCTAGATAGTAGCTACCATGCTGAAAGGAGTTCTCCAAGTGATTAGCTTGACAAGCTAAAACAAGGAGAGTAAACCAGAGCAGTGAACCCATTTTTTAAGGGTTTTGGGTTTTTTTCCCCCCAGTTTAGTAAACCTATATTTGAACAGCCTATTCAGGGTGGAGGAAAAAAAAAAAAAAAAACAACAAACCCAGTAAAATCTGTGCCTGAGCATAATTCAGAAAAAATATTTCATATATTAATAGAAAAAAGCGTTCCATCACAATATCAAGAACTAAACTTTCAACTCTTGATCAGCAATAGCTGTAAGTTTCCATTGAACATCTACTTGTCATTGCTGTGTCTTTCAGGCTATTTTTCTTTGCTTCTGCATCTAAAGATGCCATGGCCTTTAACTCTTAATTACCTTAATTAACTCTTAATTACCTTGCATCCAAGCCCTCCTGAACTCCAGTGCTCTTTTAAGAAGATCTTATACTGTATTTTCATGCAAGCAAATCATTATTACAGGCCGGATCCTTTTTTCACTGTAAGGCACTTTTCACCATTAAAATAAAGACTTGCAATAAAAGAACAAACACAAGAGTAAACAACAAATAACTTCTAGTTAGCTACTCTGAGCGAGAGCAAACATCAGTTCAGAATACCGAGCAAACAGCAAACAAGGAAGTGCAGCCACTTGGCTGGGATTATTAGAAGGAGTAAACACTACTTGTGTAATCATTACCAGATTGTATCCTCAAAGCACATTTATTATCAGTCTAAATTTAATAGGGCAGATGCAAAGGAAAAAAAACAAACCCCAAACACAAACCTCTGTGTGTGTGTGTATATATGAAAAAAAATATATATACACACATGCCTTTTTTTTCCTGGATAGAGCCCCTGCTTCCTTGACCTACCAGCGTGCTACGATCAATCTAACAAGAGAGACTGCATTGCTGAAACAGTACCTTAAATCACAATCACAGCATTATTTTCCTAGTTGCAGTTACCAGCATCTCTGAAACGTGTAAAAATCTGTAAAACAAAGACATGCGATAGCAGGTGAGAACAGCTTCCAGCTTAGCACAGCTCTTGAAGTAGCGCTACCAGATTTGCCGATGGGATGTTGGTAATTGGTTGATCCTGCAGGAACCTCTCTAAGTTGTTCTCTGTTGGAAATCACTTACATCCAGTACCAGGATGGGAAAATACTGCTAATTGGCTGTGTCTATGCAGAGAATTTGAGCTGGAGTTGGCAGCCAAAGTAACTGGCAACAAGAACATTGTTAGCTTCTACACTTCCTAAGCTCTCCATCCAGGAAATGTTAAAAAGAAATGTATACAAGTATCCAGGATTATCAGAATATACGTTTTACTTCTGTAGTCAATGAAAAAGGAGGTGTGCCAAATTTTCCACAATTCAGCTGGAATTACCAGAGTTTCTTGTGATTTCTTCCAGTGTAAATCCATCACTCAGACCCTTTTTCTGGAAACAACAAGCTGAAAGACAAGCTATTACATCCCTTGGCTAAGTTTTTTTTACCCTTAGGCAACTAAAGATCCATTTCTCTGACTGGTGCATGGGAAACCCGTACTTGTACTTCTGCCCGGACCTCTGTGTCCACCCAGACGATGCAACTTCTCAGCAGAGCTATCTGCCAGGGTAACACAGACTAAAACTCTTGTATTTTTAGTTTCGAGGAAATACACATCTGTATGAACCTGCTCGCATAACTATGGCTTAGAGTGGAGAAAGAGAGAATGACAGATAGTTACAAAATGAGAAGGATTAGATCAAGGAAAAAGTACTTTCTTGAGATCCAGGTTCTTAGACAGAACTGCTGAGGCAGAGTGCAAGGTATGAATAGTTTCAAACTATCTTTGCCTCCCAGGAGGCTGGTTTTATGTGGCAGAGGATGCTGCGGTACAAAGGTGTGCCTGCCACAGATGAAGTGCTGCATTTGGTACAGTTCCCTCAGACACCAAAAACCCCTGAATTCACTTCAGCTTGGATTTCAGTGCAGAGCAGGGCGGGTACGAGACAGTTGCACAGCCACGCAGGACCCCGTAACCATGGCATCTCTGGGAGCCCTGGGCCAGGACAGGCACATCACACTGGGCTGGGAAACAGCGTAAACACAGTTTAGAGACGAAGCAGAATTTTTGAGGTTTGCCTTAAATAATACCCAACCACAAGAGCCCTCTGAGCTCAGCCACACGTGTCCTCAGCACCCTGCCTGCTCCCCTGATGACCTCTCTGTCCCTGGACAACTGCAGACACTTGCCACCACCCAAAGCCACACAACAGCCTGATTAGCAGCAAGAACCTGGCCACAGAAGCTGCATTTGAGTTGTCAAGATTAAGGAGATTTCAGTGGGAGTCTCCTGAAATAGTGAATTTAAACACAACCATTAAGGCAGTAAAATTACATGTCAGTAGGTGTGGTAATTGTCAGATGGAGGGGAGAAAAAGAAAAGAGAGCATAGAACTACAGCTTGGGCCTTCTGCTAAAATGATAAAAATACGTGGGATGGAACTGAGAAGTGAGCTCCAAAGATGACCTAGGTGAAGAGAAACATATGAAGAATGTAATTCCCCATATGACTTGAAGACTTGGCAGCTAATTTTCAAGATTGGATAAATTGTCTTTGAGCAGTTATCTTAATTTTTTCTTTCATTTTAAAAAAATTCTTATCAAGAAATAATATTGTGTCAGTGGTTGGTAACTCACAGGATTCTTACACATTTACATGGAAAGTGCTCCAAATATCGTACTTCAGCCTTTCACTGTAAAACTCTTTAGATACATACAGTCAGATAAACAGGTCACGGTCATATGTGCAGATCATAGATGGAATGCCTCAGCAGACAGTGGTTTAGAAAGCATCCTCCAGCAGGCAGTACACAATGTACTGTACACAGGCACAGGCTGCAGCCTTTGAAAGCAAGCCCTTGGAAAGACCTTTTAGGATGCCATCACACAGGTGAAGAAAGGGATAAACATTTAGAGGCATAAAATCACATGTCGGATTCACAGACTGCAAGAACAGCCTGTGTGGATCAGAAAATACATCGCTGAAAGGAAAAAAAAAGAAATCAGCACTGGCAATGGCATTGCAACTCCTTTTATTCTGAGCAAGCCTTCAGAGCTTTCCCATACACCCACATCTTCAGAAACAGCCTCAAACCTCCAAAGGTTGGAGCGTAACAGAAAGCTATATATGGAGAAGCCTTTGTATGTGGGCGAAATTACAGAAAGATGATAAAAAGAAGTTAGAGGAAAAGAGGATTGCCAAGGTGAACAGCAGGCATAGAAAATAAAAATATAATCTAACTTTAATTCTGGTGTTTCCTGTATTCGTGAACTTCAAGCCCGTTCAAAAAATAGTGACATGTATGATTGCCCAATCCCAGAGTTGCCTTTCTTGTTTTCTCCTACATAATCACTTCAGTTAATCTATTTACACGTGGCCTGTTAGAACAAATATAGTTGCTGCAAACTGAAAATTCAGGTCCTATGCTTATATCGCTTAATCTGGGAAAACAAGAACAAATTAGGTGGCTGCCTTTTTTTTTTTTAAATCGAGGTGGGGTTTTTTTTGTTTTATAATTTTTTTTCCAACTGCAGAGGCAAATGTCTTGCTTCATTCTGCCTGCTCACCGGTCCCACCATTCCTGCATTTGTTGCTGCACAGGGAAACACTCACTGCTAACCCTGGGTGCAGGAAACAGTTGAAACAACATGATCAAAAGTGTAGACTTTCCGAGTCGTCTAAGCGCTGGCTTCTTTATGAAAGGGCACTAGAGGTATAAAAATACTTTTTAAAAAAAAAAGTTAATAGGCTCAAACTCTACTCAGGAAGAAAACTTAATCCAAATACCCAAGCTCCCAGAGGGCACAGGGTTTAAAGATCGCACTCTACACCTCACATTTAGGCAGCTTCTCATTCAGCACAGAGCTTTTACATTACCACGCACTTGCACCCAATGAAGCATTCGTGTTCTGCTCCTGCAAACACCCACAAAACCAAGACACCCTCCAGAAATTTAGCCCAGTTGCGTAAGGGTTGGTATATTACTTCATGAAACAAGAAATTAAGTACACCTCAAATATTTCTACTAACAGGCAAGTGCTAGTACATCACAAAATTATAGGCCTGCTAGTAGAAAAAGAAAAAAAAACAAACCAAAAACCAAACATCAATGTTTTACTTCACGTGTTTGATACCTAGTCTTTTTTTGCTTTTTGAGACGGTAAAAGTTTTTTAAAAAATAATATTTCTAGAGTTTATGCTTGAACCTCTTATTCTTGCTTCTTCCCTTGGCAGGTGGCTGCACAGCCTACCCATACCCAAGGAACCGGAACCGCAGCCAGACCATCAGATGTCTCACTACGGTCCGAGGTCATTGGTTCGTGCACACTCCTGTCCTTTTACAAAGACAAAAGAGTTCACTAAAATAGCTCCAGCTCTTATTCTCAGCTGAAAGACAAAGCTGCTGGTAGGCAACTGTTCTACCCAGACAGGAGGCAGAAAGAATTCAAACCTCTCTTCGTATCGGACAAAGCCATCACAATCGGTATCGGACCGATTGTATCGGACACAGCATCATAAGGACTTGTTCAACCAGCAGAAAATCCCAGTAAACTCAGTTCTCCACGACCTACGGGTTTAAACAGCAAAGCATCTCAATTCTCTCAAAGCCTAACCAAAACCAAAGTCTGACGCAGTACTGCCCAGTTATTACTAGACAGGGGGAAAAATGAAAAAGTGATGGAAGGTAATTATTTGTTCCTTCTAAACATTCCTTAATGCTGAGGGTATTTCCCTTCAGCTTGTTAAACACACATGAAATTCTCTGAACATTTTGGACCCGAAACTGTTTATTGCCCTCACTAATTTCCACTTAATCAGCTCAGAACATGCAAGTACATGCCGCGTTCTGACAACTCAAAGAAAACGGTGAATAGGAGTATTAAAACACAGATTTCATTAAGGACTCCTAGAACAATCACACTGACACTCTAAAGCTGGGAAGGGATTAAATGTTCTCAGGACATCCCAACTGGAATACTTTTGAATTCCAGGAAAGAAAAATTCTTAAGGACAACTAACACCCAATCTTGTAGACAGAGCTAGCGCTATTCATAGGTGTGTGTAAGCACTTTTCCTACATTACCAAAAAGACACAACTTAATTGGAAACTCCAGAATAGATGGACAAGCCTCTATCATGCAACAAGGTATACGAGGAAAAAGACTTTTGATTAGATTTTGAATGGATTTACGTTTCTTAAATTTTCTCTTTTTAACCCCACACAGACCCAAATTATTCTCTGTATTTCACACTGTATTATCATTTACACACATAGAAAAGAGGCATAAAACCCACTTTCTAAAACAGGGCAGCTTTAGATGGATCCTGGTGTAATTTAAATGCAAAATGGCATGGGATGAACAAGTATGAAGTATCCTTTTCAACACCTTGATCTTAAACGGCTTCTGAAAGACACTGAGCACTATTCTCCAAACAGTTTACAAAGAATCAGGCCCAGTCATGGAAAAAATATAGCAGAAGTTCTCTAACAAATGACTGATAACCACAAGTAGTGACTACATAAATTGAACCAGAATGGTGAAATACGAGTTCATATAGAACTGTAAGTTATCTGCTGTGCAATTGTTCTGTTCAGTTTGGACATCAGCTGTATGTTTTATAATCAGTGAAAAGCAACAGAAATCCCAATTAATTGTATTTTTACTTTAACACATATTTTTGACCTTCTATGCAGACTAGCTACTATAAAAAAAACAGGTTTTCAAAATAATTAAAACCCTATCTGTAAGAATAAATCGACATTTTTGGGTTTGCCCTTTTTGATACAAATATTTTAAGTTTCTTTTATTTCTGTTGCAGTTTAGACCTACCATCCATAACTGCACAAATATAAATCCCTATTTCGTGTATTCACAGCTGCTCTTGTATGTCACGATCAGCCAAATCATCCTCTATAATAACAGCTGCCAATACTAAAGAGCCTGGGGAAAAACTAAAAGAGGGTATTAGCAATGTCTTTTACCCGGTGCCACTATGCAGATATTTGGTTCCTCTGAACCCTTGATTAAATGAAATAGCCTATTTCTTGGTAAAGACACTTTAAAGACACAAATAGTTTGATGTGTAGATATATCTTAAAAATGCAGAAAGGAAGTTGTTTTTTCTAAAATGAAAAAGAGAGATCATAAACAGTGCTGATAAATTTCCTAATCATTGCTGGAGAATGACAGTTGTAAAGGGTGCAACAAGGTCTGCTGATCTGGAGAAACAAAAAAGAGAAAAGGCACACAAAAGTGAGATCCAGTAGGAGCAGAAGAAAATATGATAAGGTGAGCAGAAGACAAGCGAGAGAGAAATAAGAAAGCTGCCAGCGGGGCGCGTTATTAGAGGAGGGAAGATGAGAAGGATACGCATTTGGCAAGATGTCTGCAATGTACATGCTCTTATGGGGCAACTCCAACAGCAACCCAGACTCCTGCTATTCAGGTTTGTTTGGCTTTACTAAAAGTGAATTAAAAACATCACCAACATGCTTGTATTATTTAAGAGCTTCTTTCTGCTTCTTCTTTCTATGTTCCCCAAAGTCCAAATCTGGGATAAATTAAATCTTCTGAAGAATATTTCAGTTCTGAAGCTTGCTGTCATCTGCCCCCCAGTGGGAATTCGACTTCATTAGCAGACCTGGAGGGCATGCTGCAAGGCGCTTCCAGTTTTACAGCCTGCTACACAGAGCGGGGATTTGATCAAGGTGAGACCAGCATATGGGAATACAGGTTAATGCTGCTGAATGGCTGAGTTCTGTCTGTCCCTGTAATTTGTTTCAGCAATAATGGAGATCTGGAAAACAGTTTTGAGTAAGTGAATCACAGACACTCACCCTGCCCAAACATCTCTGTAGACCTGAACAGGACATTTTGTTCAAGTTCCAAAAAATTAGTGGAATGTACAAGCCATCAGGCTTTATATGAAAGTATAGAACTAGAGACAAATTAAAAACTGAAAATACAGATTCCATGAAATTATTAATTTGTTTTACCAATGAGATCAGCTCCCAGAGAACAGGACGAAAACTGCTCAGCTCTAGGAGACCAGTCTTTAGCATGACCTATCAGGATAACATTAGCTATTCATCAGCTATTAGCACGAAAAATTTTCTATATTTAGTAAACTATCAATCTCAAGCAAAACTTTAACGCTCAAAAGGAACCGATCTGTGGTGCTCAGAACAGCAGATGTTACTATGCTATTACACTCAAAATGGGATTTAAAAGCAGAAGAGTCATTGGTATCATATGCTGTGCATTGATCGCTTGCGTGCACTTCACTTTCATAAAACTAAATGAAACTAAAAGAGTTTCCAAGGAGAACATCCAATTTATCCCACCAGCATGAAAAGAGTGAGGCATTCAATGATAAAGCGCTAGCTTGAGTACTCACATGCACTCACACTTCGGATTGGAAGTGGAAGGCAACAGCTCTCACCTGCAGAGAGGTTTTTGAACACATCAGCCCCGTTTCTTAATTTTTAAAATGTTTGGTTTATTTATACAGGATGACTACACCCCAGGCTTAAGAGTCTATCAATTACACGTTTACGCCTTCAACAATGATAGCAAGAGGCTGAAAGGAGTTTTGGTTCTTCCTTCCTTACATAGCTTTATAAATCTGGATATCTAAGTATTAGTTTCTCAGAGCAACGCCCACTTAATATTTGTATTATGTGGAGGACTACATCCAGCAAACTAACCAAAAATTTTTCACAAGGAAATAGATTTTGTTATTTGTAACAGTAAAAATATCTACTGTGGAATTTAATGAATTTTTTTCCTGCTAGACCTACGCTTAAAACGCATTGGGAAAACTTACTTTCATTGTAACTCTGATGCTTGCTGTGAACCTGCAACCCATTCCCTTCTCCCGAGATCATCTTTTGGTTCAATGCAGTACTTGCAGAGTTAGCTGAATTATGTTGCTGATGTCCAGAACTACGATCCTGAGCAGTTCTCCTGAACTGCTGCTCAACTGCAAAGGTGCCAGTATTTCTCATAGTTTATCTTAAATCCTCAAGGTGGCTAAAACTCTCTTCCCAGAGTAGTCAAAGACCAGGCAGTACGCTATACGGCCTAACATCTATTTTGAGTTGCTCTTAAGTGATTTAGATCTTGTAATGTAACAGAGCAGAGACAGTAAGTTCCCGACTACCAGGTTTAAAAAGAAGCCCCTAGTTGCTGGCCAAAACGTATACAGTATTAAAACCAGTTTTGATAGAGACCAACCAATTTGGCTACCATTTGTTTCTACAGAACATTTTACTCCCTTTTCATTTAATTTATACCCGCTCAGCAGATTTAATCACCTGAAGAGATTCAATTAGGCAAAATGAAAATTTAAGACTTATGTTTAAACTTAAATGTCTAGGCTAAAAAAAAAAATATGTTTTCAACGGCTTCTATCACTTAGAGAGAAGACTGTGCAACCTGCCCAGATCAGAAAAAAAAAGAAATGCCATCCCAGAAAAGGAAGTTTAAGTGAAAAAAGATTTAAGAAAAAGTGTAATCACATTTTTTAAAGTTGTGCTTCTATACTGAAAATAAATAAAAGGACAGCACTGAGATACATTGCTTATTGTGTCTCATGAAGTAGCTTGAAGTTTAAGAGCAGTGCAACCTGGCAGTCCCACAAAATGCCTCTGGATGTTGGAAGCTGAAGTATCATTTACCTAGTCCATGCTTCATCACCACCAATGAGGAGGACAGAGTCCACTCTACAGCTATCTACTCCCCCCCCAGTCCCTTGGGTTTTATGTTATTTATTAAACTGAATGTCTTATTAAGCCACTGAATAGCAAGCAATTAGCCAGAGACAATATGAAGAAAAATGGAGAAACAGACTCTTTAATATATATGTCAAAGCTTTAGGTAGACATATTATGGCTCTTGGGATGTTGCTTTGAAAAATTTAATTATCATAAGTCTAGATTCACATGTGCCTTTCTAGAATCGAGATCATTCAAAGGTCACTTGTGAAATCATCGCGGAGCATATATCTCATTACAGTCTGTGACACGAGTTCTGCTTTCCCAGTAAACCTGGGGAAAAGAAAATATACCCCAAAGAACAGCAAGGTAATAAAATCTGACAATCTGACAGTAAGAGAAAATTTATCATAAAAAAATCTAATAATGGCTCCTAGCACTTTTTAATCACAGCTACTGAACTGTTGCATCCTGAGGAACATGCCTTGTTTTAATTATTTATTGGGAGTTGATGGTTTATTTGGAAGAAAATGCAATTATATCCTGACACTTTAATCACTATCAGTTTGTTTTGTTCCCCTGCTACTGCTAAGAGGAAGGTTACCTTCCTATGGAAATTCTGACATTTCTATAATTGGTTTTGCAACTCTTCCAAGAGACTGAAAGTATTCATATTATTAAATTTGTGCAAAAATTGGAGTTAAGATATTATTAAGATTGATGGCTAATAACACCGAACCTCAAATAGATTAAATTTCTTTTCTCCTTTCCTGTTAGACGCATGCTATATATAGTCTTTGGGAAGCAAAATCTCCACTGACGTCAAAGATGGAAATCAAGCACAGCCCCATTCAAATAGCTCCAGTATCCAGGAACAAAAAAAAAAAAAATAAATAAATTAAAAGCAAAGACTAGGAAATCAAAGGCTCATAGGATGGGTTAGAACTCTGCTCCACTGAAGTCAAAGGGAATTTTGCCAAATTTAGCCATCGGGTTAGAGGTTTGTTCTCACCAATGTATTGAAATCTGGAAAAATAAATGACATTCTTGAAAACGCTGTGGAAAGCTGTGGCTAGTTTAAGTATTCAGAATATTCAGTAAAATAGTCACACAGCTGCAAGCAGCTGAATTAAATATTTAGCTTCAAGATCAAGTTAACTCATTCAGCAGAGATTCTGATGTCGTTTATACATAACCACCTGATGAACCTGCTCACCTTTCTTCAAGGAGTACTACACACATAGCTGTAAAAGCGTCAAGGGAGGGGAAAACACCATAAGCAGCGGGACCAGAACGTAACGACATCATTTAGGCTGCCTTCATCACCCGCACAACTGCACTTTCATCCTTCTACTGCACTTTTACTGCACACCAAGTTAATCAGTATTGCCTCTCATTTACAGAGTATCAGGTCACTTCTAAGTGACCTGAAGGTGGCTTGGCCTGAGCTTCACACCACAATTTTCAGCAGGACCGATGCTCTGGCGTAGGGCTGAACGAGTGCTTCCACAGCTCCTGGCCAGCACGGAGCAAGCTCAGGCCCCTCTAACCCTGGGGTGAGGGTCCCCTCCACGCTCTCTGAAGAGCACAAGCAGCTTGTGGGGGCAAATGAAGCAGATACCAAGGGCCAGGCACTCAGACATCACACCTAAGAAAAGGGACACACATTTGTTCCCCCCCCCCAGCTCTCCCCCCAATCTTACTTCATCATTGTACAGTTCAAGTAAACATGGAAACACCTACCTGCTTATCTCTACCAGAGCCGTGCTGTGTGGCCTTAAAGGCTTACCTACGTCAACCAACAAGGTAAAAAGTAATCTGGGGTTGCAGGAAATTGGATGGTCCAGATGCTCAAACAAAGCCTAGCTTCCTAAAAGCAGACGGTGTTTGGACAGTGAATAGGTACGACAAATACAGCAAAATGGAGAGCGATTTTAAGGTCTCTATGTAGGATTTGGAGATAACAGAGGAAAACACACACTGGTGAATCTGTCAACAACAGAGCGCCCCCAAGCCAACTCAAACAGTAAGAACCATTCCAAGAGAACTGAGTTAAAACACACTTATCTAGTATTAAAGTAGCAATAGGTAATTTGAAGAGAAAGACATACTTGTTCAAATTATTCCCCATGGCTCGTAACTACCTCACTTTGTGCCCTCGGAGTTTATCAGTGTTGTAGAAGGCATTTATTGACTTTTATTCTCCCTTCTGTTGCCAAAGCGCACCAAGGTTAACACAGTTACTCAGCACCTCTGATGCAGCCAGGAGAACATTTGACTTTAAAACGCACACACTTTAACAAAGCAAATATAAAACTGGTAAAGGAAATAGCGACAAGAATTGTTTTTAAAGTGTCACAGTAAATTACAATGACGACTCTGCTCTTTACTTCCTGTGAGGGCAAAAACTAACAAGGAGCTGAGCACCTGCAGAAACCAAGTTCAGCACGGAATTAAACACCACTCCACAGAAAGCCATTAACAGGATCTCACAAAATTGATAAATATGGATCTATGGGACCTTTGATTGGAAGGCAGGGCCCTCCTCAGGTTGCCATGGGAATTCCTCAAACTACTTGTCTGTTTTCTCTGTGTCACATCTGAGACCTGAATCACAGCAACCTTTGCAAGCAGTCCCTATGCTGCAGGAGTCTGCTGGGGGAAAAAGAAGGAAAAAAAAAACCCACCACAAAAAAAAACAAACCTCAAACCATCCCTCCCCCCCCAACCATGAAAGAGAGCAACTGCTTTAAACAAAGGTGGCACCTTTTCTTGCATCCAGCCTATTCAGGTGAATTACAGGATTCCACTCACTAATTTGCCCCTCTCCATGCAAACAAAATGCATCAGGTTTTCTTAACACACGCGCTACAGACATTGTAAACATGCACAACTGATAAACTTCTTCAACTACAAACTTATTCTTAAAAGCTAAGTATGGCTTTCCATTGAAGTTTAACACTTTTTTTCTTGTGAAAAAAAGAAAGCACCAATCACAGCCACTTCTTACACATGAAAACATGATTTCAAATATACTGCAGGTCTTCATGGAAATCCCAGGGCAGGGGGAGCTGCAAATCTTTTTTTTTTTTTTCATCCCACATATTTAATTCACATAAATTTTGTGCCAGACTTATCTAAATCCAGCATAAGACTTGCTTTATCTTTTAGCTTCATTTTTTACATTCTAGCTTTTCATTTTTGAAGCTGACTTTATAATCTACTTTATTATTGCTCTTATTAGACAAGACTATTGTATTCCCAGGTGCAGGTAATTTCTTACAATCTGCTTTTGTGTTTCTGGGCCCCCAGTTCCCGATGCGATGCAGTGAGCTCAGACAGACAGACATACGGTCTAGTGACACAAAATATCCTGACATTGCAGAGACAGACATTTTCTAAACTAAATATTGTTGTTGTACTATGCCTAGTGTAAACCACTACATCTAATGCCAGCAAATATTGATACATATCCATTTGCCCAATTTAGGTGAAAGATTCTCATACAAGCTTATTTCCTCTGTTTGCTAATACACTGAAACATGAAAAATATTTAAGCTTATTCCCAGATGAATAACACGAAATATCTAGGTCATTCACCCGCATGCTATTCCTTAATTACATAGCTCTTGGTACTCCCACTGACAGAATACATTCCATTATCAACCAATGAATAATCTGCCAAAATACCAGTACACTGATGAACTCCAGTGAAAAGGTTTCCCAATACGACTCAAGCTTTAATTTAAAACTAACCAAGATCAGAACAACAGGTAGACACAGGGATACACACCAAAAAGAGGTAATGCCAAATCTATATTCTACAAGATGGCTCTCTGTTTACAGATGATGACATACGTATTTTCGTACTATGAAACGGAGTGTGCCATTAAGTTATCGATGTCACCAATGATTTTTTTAAAATATATATTCAGTACCTTTTAATACCTAGTTAACATAGGCTAACCATAACTACAATATGAAATGATCAAATGGTTAACTGAAAGCAAAGTGTGAGGGAGCAACTAAACAAAGTACTTGTAAAAAGTGAACTGCCAAGGTGGTGTTTACTGGTACAACTGCTAATATTTCAGAGCTCTTACTACACCACCACCAAGCATCTATGAACAACCCATCTGCTCCAAGGACACAAAAAAGCTCAGATGAGAAAAATTTCCCACTCAACTCTTTATGCATCAGGGTTTTTTTAAATGACAGCACTCACATCTGTGAAGCTATACTATCACCTCATAAGCAAAAGAATAATCCAGGTACTGATCACTAGCGGAAATGGAACACAGTCAGAATCTTAAATCCAGCCACTCATCTCCTGGAACTTAAAGTTTGCTCCTGAACTCTTTGATCCAAAGCCATTCTCGTAACGTTTTTGGTGCAGTTCAAAGTCAAAGAAGGCTAAGACCTATTTTCCAGATGTACTTCAAAGTTAGCCCAAGCTGGCTGAAATCTCAAGAGATCGCTGCTTCTTTTTCTTTTCCCTTTTTAATCAGTATGATGGTAATTTCAGTGCCTCATGTTTAACAGATTATTTCAGTGCAGTTGTCAGCCATTTTTTAATTATTATTTTAAATATTCTTCTCACAAACTTTTCTTTTAGCTTCCTTGAATTCAAGAGGTCCAGAACACCTAAAGAGCACATGTGTTTTCACCTTGAATTTGCCTTCATATTAATGCATCTGTATTTTGCTGTACAAAACATCTGGAGCAACTTCGGGCAGCCTTTCAAAAATAGGGTAGTCCATATGGCAAACCAAATGCCAGGATAAAAAAATAAATTCTCTTGTTATTGCCATTTAGTTTCATTTGTAGTTGAAAGAGAAAGTAACAAAAGATGTTTCTACAGCCAGCAGCCTGATCTGCTAATGTTGTTGGCCTTTGAGCCAGAAAACACAAGAACAGCCCTCTTCTTGCCCTAATCACCTTATATTCATAAAGGGCTACAAAAATAGTATCCTCTTTAAAAAGCAGGGTGGACAACCAAGCCCAGTAATTACAATTACAAGCCATATTCTTTAAAAAGAAACTAAAACCTAGACTACGTGATATACTGAATTAAAAAATCAACTACCACTAGGCCCCTATTGCAAAAGGACGAGCACATGCAGGTTTGGAACACAAGTTACATATTTTGCAGTGAACACAATAAAATCAGAAAACAGTTCAGGAAAAAAAAAGCTCAGAAAAATCTCGTAAGCAGGGACATGAGCCCAGGTCTTTCCACCTGCAAATGAGCATCCTTGCAACTAGCCGTGCTTTCTCCAAGGCTGAGGGCATTCTTTGCTTATAGCAGGCAGTCCTGCTCTGAGAATCTATTTCATTTCACTAAAAATCTCACCACACTACATGAGTATCACCTGTTTTAATTGATATACCAAAGCAAACCTAGAGAGTAATAACTCCCACTATCACCATTTACTTAACTCAGTAAAATAGCAGGTCACGCTAAAAGAATGTAACACACCAACTTGCTAATTATATTTTTTTTTAATTAATAATGATTCTGAACCATTACATTCAAACTGAATGTGTACAAAATAGAAAGAACAGTTTTGTTCATATTCGTAAGTTAGGGGTGCATAGCATATTATATCATATCATAGCACCACCCTACACACAGATCAGAGACAAACATTTTCCTGGGAGCCGTAATCCTGAGAAGGGTAAGCAGCTCGTAGACACCAGCTTTCTTCATTGCAAGAATTGCTTTGTGAAAGTTATAGCTGTAGCAGATCTAGGTAGACTCTCGGGGTAAGGAGACCGGAGTTGGCGGGGGTGGGGGGGGANTTGGCCTTTGAGCCAGAAAACACAAGAACAGCCCTCTTCTTGCCCTAATCACCTTATATTCATAAAGGGCTACAAAAATAGTATCCTCTTTAAAAAGCAGGGTGGACAACCAAGCCCAGTAATTACAATTACAAGCCATATTCTTTAAAAAGAAACTAAAACCTAGACTACGTGATATACTGAATTAAAAAATCAACTACCACTAGGCCCCTATTGCAAAAGGACGAGCACATGCAGGTTCGGAACACAACTTACATATTTTGCAGTGAACACAGAAAAATCAGAAAACAGTTCAGAAAAAAAAAAAGCTCAGAAAAATCTTGTAAGCAGNTGAACACAATAAAATCAGAAAACAGTTCAGGAAAAAAAAAGCTCAGAAAAATCTCGTAAGCAGGGACATGAGCCCAGGTCTTTCCACCTGCAAATGAGCATCCTTGCAACTAGCCGTGCTTTCTCCAAGGCTGAGGGCATTCTTTGCTTATAGCAGGCAGTCCTGCTCTGAGAATCTATTTCATTTCACTAAAAATCTCACCACACTACATGAGTATCACCTGTTTTAATTGATATACCAAAGCAAACCTAGAGAGTAATAACTCCCACTATCACCATTTACTTAACTCAGTAAAATAGCAGGTCACGCTAAAAGAATGTAACACACCAACTTGCTAATTATATTTTTTTTTAATTAATAATGATTCTGAACCATTACATTCAAACTGAATGTGTACAAAATAGAAAGAACAGTTTTGTTCACGTTTGTAAGTTAGGGGTGCATAGCATATTATATCATATCATAGCACCACCCTACACACAGATCAGAGACAAACATTTTCCTGAGGGCAGTCAGCCTGAGAAGGGTAAGCAGCTCGTAGACACCCGCTTTCTCCATTGTGAGAATTGCTTTGTGAAAGTTATAGCTGTAGCAGATCTAGGTAGACTCTCTGGGTAAGGAGACCGGAGTTGGGGGTGGGAGGGGGTTGCATTAAGAGGTGGAACTTTCCCCAGCCCAGAAAAACATAATAGCAAACACGTAGGAACCACCTGAGCTCCAACCAGTTTCCTTGTAGGTCATGAGCAAAGAGGGAGGGTGAAAGCAGGTTCCCCTAATACAATCATGACAATCAAATTCCCATTTCAACATAAAGCAGCAAGAACTTAGTGTCTCTTTATCAAGGCAGTGAAATTTCACCTCCATCTCCTCTCAAGTTTCACTCTTACTTGCTGTAAATATTCTACATCAAGCCAGTACTGGTAAAATAACATAACGCTACTCAGAGTATGCTGCTAAGACTTGCTAGAATAGTGTTTGTGCCATTGGCATAGCTGTGTCCCTCGCTAGAGGCAACCACCCACATGATCATCTTTTAGTGGAAACAGAAGTTTTAGTGTTTACGGTATTTTATGCAAGACATTTCATAGTTATAAAACGCAATCAGCAGACTTCTTTCCTTAAAAGGCTTTATAAACATCGTATAGACCTCAGAAGAAATCATGCTGTATCTCGTGTCATGTTTTTATATAACATTATGGTAACAACCTGCTTAATACCCCTAAAAAAAAAAGTAAGTGTCCTCAATACAATTTAAAAGTTAAAAATTCCAGTACTATGGAAAAAACATTGGTACTTGAACTGCACAGATAACCAATGTAGCTGATTTTTCAGCAGATTCCCAAAATGACATTTTGAACAAGGTGAAAGCATAAATCTTGACTGGATTACTTCTATCACTGACCTTTCAACCTTCCTGAACTTCTTTGCGGATTTATTAAAGGGCTTCTCTTCCCAGGCTTCAACCACAGACTTAACAGGGGTAACATTAATTGAAATTCTGGTGGGCAACTTCCAGCTGGCCCGTCGTAGCGATTCGTTTGTCAGTCTCGCCCTCCTGCTGACCCCAAGCAAGCCCACCCGTTCAGGACTATCCACAGGGCACAGGAAATCAAAGCATCAGGTCAGGAGCAAACCCTCTTTCTTCAGGCAAATCTCCGAGGAAAAAGGCTCCACGTGCTGACTCAGTACCAGGGCTCTGCTTCAGGAAGGCAGCGGCTGATCTAGAGAACATTTCCATCAGCGGGAGCTACAGATCTGCTCCCGTTTTGCTTTTCCCTTTTCAAATTCCTCCCTCGTGTCTCGCATCTCTCAGGCTGATGGAGGCACGGCTGACCAAGCTCGCCCCTCCTATTAACCCCGTTAGAGACCTACAAAAGACAGGTCCAGGTTCACCTGTCCGAAACAGGAAAATAACTGGAAGCACAAAGATGGAAAAGGCCCTGCATGGTGACAGGGGGCTGCTGCAGGCTGCCAGCCCTGAGCAGCGCAGGGTCCACAGCCTCCTTCACAAGGCAGTGGGGGCCAGCTGAAAATCAACTCTCTTTCCTCACAATTTAAGTACAGGTCATCCTCAAGCCACCAGCCTGAGAGTCATGGCAGGTACCTAATCAAGCCAGAAATTGCTCCCCTGGTGTCCGCTCAGATGGAGAAAAAAGAAACTGCATGTCATCAACCCAAATAGCTAGCTGGAGTTACATTTCTGCACCACGGCAGCTTTAAAGTAATACACAAACAGAACACTGAGGGTCCAAAAATTTTGCCCTGTAGGATTTCTCAGAGGACTTTGACGCGACTAGGAGAAAATCCCATCTATAAAATTATGTTTACTGCATGAAATAAAGTTAGTATGAGAGACCTGATGCATCCTCTAGATCATGAAAAGGGTGTTGAGAACAACTTTGCTGAAGAAATAGAGGAAAACCAGTTGTAGTGAAGGAGATGTTATAAATTAACACTTACACAGGAATCATTAACACATTGAAGACACAGCGAGCTCTGGAAATGCCTGAACCTCAAATTAAGCACTTTGGAAACTACTGTAATACTGTTCAGTGTACTGTAACAGTCAAAAGAGTAATACACCGCTGTTTTACAGAAGAAAGGGACTGGGATAAGGTGAAAGATAGTATAAAGTCATCACAGAAATCAAATTTATGTTCAAGTGGTATATTTCGTTCACTTGAAGATTCTTCATTTTGAAAGGAAGAGATGATAGCTGATTAATTCAGACAGGTGATAGATGTGATTAGAATTGCTCAGTCTCTATACCCAAGTGATAGGGCAGGGAAGAGATTCTCAAAGATATATAATACACTGACAGAAAATACAATTTGTTAATTTCTATTCATCTTTTCTTGCAAAAGATGACCACTCAGACAAGTAAAAAAAAGGAAAATTCGAAACTCTTATTTATCATCCCTTCTTCCCTACATAGGGCAATTAGTCTGTGAAATGCATTGCTACACGGTTATGACAACTGCAGGAAAAAATAAGCAAAGTAAATTTTTGTAATCAGTCAGGAGTAATGACAAACACATCAACCAGCAACTATCGAGGTTAGCCTTGTCAGTTCATGAGTTAGGGAAGAAAGTTTCTTCTGCCTTTTCAAGGAATGTTTTTGAACGCTTTTTCCTGTTTCATTTTTGCTTTTCTTTCTCTCTCATCTCCTTTTTAAGTCAGTATGTGGAGAGGACAAAATTCAAACACTCAAGTTTCAGTTAAGAAGCCAAAACAATATACAGGATGTTGTTAAGTTTACTGTCTTCCCAAACTGGTCTTTTAACACACACATACACACACTGGATTTAGAGATTATAGACTTAGCGCCTGTTTTCACCAGTATTAAGTTTAGGGGGGGGGAGGCAGGATACCTTATTTTACAGAGAGCATTTCATTTACTACACAATTATAATTTTACAGTGGCCACTGCATGGAAAGGAGAAGATTTTATTTTGTGATGAAGCATGCTTCCCATAAACACATTTTGCACATTTCCCTTTTCCCCCAGGGATAATAATTTCTTTAAGCATCTCTTTAAAGCAGAAATCCATCCCTGGATAGAAATAATTTTGTTACAAGGTGGAATCTAGAAAATAGAGCAACAAAGCTGAATTTTTAAAACAAGTAGATTGCACTTTTACTAAAGAAAAGATTTCATTTACACCTATTCAGCTATTTAATCTTGAACACATCTTGCTCTTTCTGCAGAAGAGCGTGCTCCACTCCAACATCTCACTACAATGCATTATCAGATTTCCCATCTTATTTCAGTTCAACTGTTTTTTAATTGAAACTGATTATCTACATTTCCCTTCATTTTGATTTTCTTTTTCTTTTTTTGGCTCATTACTCCTCTAGTTCACACATGAAATCTTCCTTTTAAACTGGGAATTATATCTGCTTCCCAGAGAGGTCAGAGTGCTCAACCTGTAGTGAACTTTGGACAAACTACATAAAATAAGACCATACAAAATGAAGCAGCAGGCTTTAAAACATAAACGTACCTGTATACATTATTTAAGGTCAGAGGTAACAAAGGTATTTTAAGTATTAACAACTGTGAGAGGAAACTCAATAATCTCCTGCCAAGAAAGCAGTCAATTTGACACACAAACAGGTTCAACATGATGCTGATGACAGTGAAGGACCTACTGGAATTCAGGCGGGTGGTTGGGCTATTAAAATGGGGCTACTGCCAGCCTGGTTTTCCACAAGATTACTCTGCTGCCGCCCAGCAATGAGCAGAACAAACAAAACCTCATAAAGCCAGCCTCAGAGCAGCGTTTTCCTGCACACTTTAAAGCATTATAACCTGGAAGTTGGCCCTAATCGTAACCTTCCTAGCCTAAAAGCAGAAGTGGTGGAGATGAAGCATGTACTTCCAGAATTGTATACCATACATCAGCCGAGTAAAACCAAGAAGGTAGCCAGACACCTCGTTTCCCTATTTGACTTTTAAACAGTCATTAAAATAGGGATACCTGGGTACCCAACATTACGTCTTTGGGCACACTGAGAATCATGAATCACCTAGGTTGGAAGAGACCTTTAAGATTACTGAGTCCAACCATCAACTTAACACTGCCTAAACCACCACTAACCCATATCCCTAAGCATCACGTCTACCTGTCTTTTAAATACCTCCAGGGATGGGGATTCCACCACTTCCCTGGGCAGCCTGTTCCAATGCTTGATAATCCTTTAAAACCAGCAAGATCTAACCAGCTTGTGTAGAAGACAGATTAAAACCTAAGAACAAGGCAGAGGGAGTTCAGTATCTGCCCTTTGGATACAAAAGGATGCCATGCTCAGGTACAGGAAAGGACAGGACCACACGGACACATGCCAGAAGGGCTACGGTGATTACCACTGAATAAACAACAAAACAAAAGACCAACCTAGAACCCCAGATGTATTTTCTCAGCTTTGCTACCCGCTAGGCTACAGATGGATTCTTCTTGAAGACAATCTAATGATGTTGTAGTAGATCGGTAGGCAGGCAGAGCCCATACATACCATCAAGTCACAACTTTTGAGAGTCCCTACCAAGCTCAACCCAAGGACGTACAACAGTCATTCATTATTTCCAAATATGTAACTCTGCATATGATCAAATAGCTCCTTTTTCTGTCCCTCTCCCAAAGATTTACCGTTACCCAAGTAACTTGTGTTTACAGACTTTTTGCAATACTGAATTCGTTTTAATTCCACTTCATTGGTATGATTTCTGATTCTTTACATTTTGAGCCCCATCGACTACTATTTTCCATCCATTTAATGTGCAGTAGCTGACTGTATATTTGCTTATTTTCTTGGCTGAAATGCCAGATAGTAGCAAGTCAAATACTCTAAATACTTCCACCACATTAATAACACTACAGTTGCAAACCAAATGTGTTATCTCATCAGAAGCCTTAAAGTTAGTTTAAAAAAAAAAAATCTGTTGTCTATAAATGCATGCCAATCAGCATGCATTATCTTATCTTATAACTTCTTATATTTTTGTTTTAATTGAGATTGTATCAGGCTCTTCATTATCTTGCCTGGATTAATATTGGTCTGACAAGCCTATAATTATCCTGGTCATTGAATTTACCCATATTAAATACAGCACGGTATTATCTTATTTGCAATCCTCTGGAACCTATCTAATATTCTGAGACCTTTTGAAAAATCAAAACTCTATTAATTTCTTCCTACTGTATATTCAATTGTCCAGTAAGTATTCACAATTCAACTTGCAAGTCATTTTCTTTATTTTTATAGGTAGATATAGATATTTATAAAATCCCACATATGCCTTATTTCTTGTAGTGAGACACTCCTCCCTCCCTCACCCCATTTCAATAGTTGCTAGTTGCATTTTCTCTTTATTATATGGATTTTTATCACATAAATGTAGAACTACTTTGGTCACTTCTCAGTAAACACCACCAGCTACTGCCTTTACATGTTTTTACTCTAAATTAGCAAAACACTTGCGCTTATGCACTGTTTCAATCACACAATGTAAGAAACTAAGCTCAATAATTTTCTTTTCAAGAACTTTAAGTATATTTAAAGGTGACAAAAAAAAAAAAAATCAGTTATGCAGTTAACTTACTTCCTTGAAAATGAGCACATCTAATTGGGCTTTGATACAGCAAGGAGTCACAACCTTAAATTACTTAAGTTTCCCCTACTATCTTGTACAAAACTATATGAGAAAAAAAGAGAAACGTTTCCTTTCAGATTCTCACAGAAACATTTTTTGCATTCCTTTTCAACAAGAGAGAAAAGTCTTTCATTAGCCAGATTAGATCAAGAACTATTTTAATTTTTTGTTGAAATTTTGACAAGAAAATGTGAGCATATATCTTAACTGCTTTGAATCTAACTGTTAACAAATAATCATATCCCATTATTAGAGCAGAAAAAGAGAAAAAATGTTTAAGAAATACTCAGGCCTTCTCCTACGGGTTTTTAAACTAGCTACAGTTATCAACTATGATTTTGGTCTGGTTTAATTTAGACTGGTTCCTAACTGAGCTTACCAGGATAGTAACCTAAACACATCAGCAAGCAATTATTAAAAGAGATCGTGCTGCCTTTGCAATCAAAGTTACAAATAACAAAGAGAATTTGCTCTGTGAGAAAAGAGCAGAGCAGAAAAAAACTTCCAGAATTTTTCTGAATTAAGAGTTAACTTTACTGTCAAATGCATCAAACTAATGAACTTGAAACTAAAGGCTAGTATATATGAACACGCAGTTTCACATTTACCTAGCATAGACAGTTCCACACATCACAGCATAAACCCCAGATCCCTGTCGTAAGGCATTTTGTCTCACTTTCACTACTTTCTATTTCATATGAACTGAGTTCACTTATTTAGGAGGTAGTTCACATTTCTTCCAGTTTTGCTATATTCTTTTTATGGGTTTGCTTAGAGACAGACTATTGTCTAACAGAACTCTTCTCAATATCCCAGAAGCCCAGGCTCTCCACCGCAAAACATTTTTTACAAAATATTTTTGGCACACTGAAAGAATTAGAGGTTCTCATTTAAATTTTAATGACACAGAAGCCGTGTTAAAATTTTTAGGTCTAGAAGGGACATCCAAATGCCATCACAAATTCTAATCATATGCTGCTGGGACATCTAGTCTTGTAAGCATAAGTGTCTTTTGGCAAGGAGAAAATCCTTTGAGTAAACATCACACAGGATAATTGGCACTGGCAATTGGAAGGTCACATTTCATCTCCTCTCACTTTACTGCTTACCTTTACCTAAGTCCTGTGAAAAACGCAGATACATTTTTGCCTCCTGACCGCACAAGAGAACAAAAAGACTGCCATACACAAAGATTGGTCTATCAGAGACTACATCCAAGTGTTTAACCAGCTAGGAAAATCTTAATATGAAGTACACACCTGCTGGAACTTAGAGGTGTCTCTAGGTCTTGGTTCAGGGAAGCACTTAAGCCAGTGCTCAACACCAGCCTCATCTCACAACAGCTGTATTTCAGCATCTTTCTAACACATACAGACTTCAAAGCAGCACATCCTGCCATGCACAGCATTGCCCAGGCACCTAGTGAAGCACCATTTAATTTCAGCACATGGGCTGATAGTGGCAATAAGATTAGGCACACGGACATACCCAAACAATCAACAGGCACCGGCACCCTTGGGAGCTCCCAGCTCCGGTGCAGGTCTCGGCTGGTGCATTTCCCTTGTGTGTCATGTTTGCAGGACCAGGAGCTACAGCCTGAGAGCAGCACCGCTCTTGTCATCGTACAGGTAAAGGACCAGCTTTTTGGTGCTATTGTTTTTGAGTCACTTCTGGATTTCCTCCCCAGCAAAGTGGTTTTCACTGACATTCAAGCTAGCATCACCAACAAAAGAAGTATTCACTTTCTATTTTACTGCTACTTTTAACCGAAATGAGATCAGCCTTTACTCTCTTTTTTTTTATTTTTTTTTACCTTCAACTCATCTGGACAACATGGGAATGGTATTGTTCTGCAACATGAATCAAAGCTAATATTAACCATTACATTTTCCTTCAGTAGCCTGAACTCCCTTCTTCATGGATTTTAACTTAGCATTTGCATGAAAAACTTCTGTCACTTCTCTACTAACGTATACTAAAATGCCCATAGCCTATTGCTCAATTATGGCAAGAATTAAGCACGCATTTTGCTTATTTCTGTGAAGCTTCCACAATAGCAACCAATCCAAGTACTCCCTGCAACACAAGAAAACCCTAAATGCAGTGTTAACACATTATTTCTTTTACCCCACACCTCAGTCTGATGTTTTTCTCAAATCCTGGGGTCCAACCACATGTAATAACATAAGTTCAAGCTGATTTATTTTTGTGTGCCTTTTTTTTCATATATATATATATTTACAGTTACATGATAACCAAAGATGTTTTCTAAACTCTATTTAGATGTACCCAAACACTCATCTATATACATATAAAGACTTTCCAATGATCTGTTAAATCACCTGAGAAACACTAGGGTGAATTTTATAACTGGGGAACCTTAAAAGGAAGAACAACATAGATTTGTTCTCCTTGAGCACAGCAACCACCCCTGAAGTTTGCTTTTGTCTAACCAAGAAGAGTTAGATGCACACACAGTGACTCAAGATTTAAGAGGAACTGACAGCTGAGCCACTGGTAAACACCGAACTTAAATATTTTGGGTTTGCATGCTGGAAACTGGGTGTTCTCCAATCACACGTGCTGCAGACTAGAAGCTATCACATAGCTACACATGTGATGTGGATATCTATCTTAGCACTATGAAAGTTAAAAAATTATTTCACCTTACCCCCCCTCCACATTTATGGTCTTCACGGAATAAAGAACAAGCAAAAAAAGTATTTTCTCCTTCTTTCAGGAATAATACTATAATAAAGTAACCAGATGCAAGAAAAACTTCTGTGTATTCACATTCTATGTCTTGACTAATATGTACTATGACTCCATTTTACAATGTATAATTTTATAGAGTTCTTCCTATGCAAAAATTGCCTTTTTTTTTTCCTTGTGGTTGATCTCAGATTCTTTGCAATTAATTATGTTACACATTCCAGTGATTAAAGCTGGAGTCACAAGGTGCTTCTTCAAATTCATTAATGCCAAAGTGCCTCAGGGCTTTGTTCAGCACCAGTAATACTAGATTTGCCAGGAGCTTAATGGTCAAAAACATTTTCCAGGGTAGCCCAGGGACTTCATATCAAGAGCACTCCATGAGGTGAACTCTTCCTAGTCCTCATTTAGGTCTAGCAGCAATTATAAAGCCATAAAACTAGAATGTCCTTGTTTTTTTTTTTCTTTTTGCCTAATATTCATAATATATAAGAGACGGAAAAAGAGAGGGGACTGTAAAGTCATGAAGGAAAAAAAAAAATCCTTGTTTGATTTTCTTCCATTACCTGTTCAGGTATGCAGGCAAATTCCTCAGCATACGTGTCCAAAAAAATTAATTATAGCTTAAAAAAAATACAGTTCTCCTAAATAGAATTTTGAAGGAAAGGAAGAAGGTTAAGTGTCTTAACATCCACTTAGCTTAGGTTTAGCTCTCATCACAGCAAGCATTCCACCTTAAAAAGAAGCATGTGGGGAGAGAAGTAAAACAGCACGATCAAATGTACATATTTTATTGCTTGGATAGTGGTGGGCAGCCTCATTATTAATAAACAAATAAGTAATTAAGAGGATACCAATATCACTTGTAGGTTAAGTGAGACTGCCACAAAGCATCCCGAAATAGATTTTAAAGCTTCCACTAGAGAAAAGGTAGCTCATATTTTTGTCAAAATGTGAATCTGTACAAAGAAAAGGAAACTGAAGATATCCATTGAAAATGCACTTGAAAAAAAACTTACGGCAGATCACAGTGCTATGAAGCCACTTTTTAATCAAGTGCTACACTTATTTGAGCCTGTTTTGAAACCTCACCTAAAGCTATTGTGAGGAAAGCCTTGATTTTTGTAGTAAGCACAGGGACAATGTGCAAACACAACATAAAACATTTGATGATCTGACCACCCTGACAGGATGACAGCACTTCCATCACCGCACCTATGAGAAAACTCCTCCAGAAGCACATATCATCTTGACACTGTTACACTAGAGCCCGTGCATTTTCTCACATGCACAGAGATAAGTGGTGACTTGAAAACTGCCGTGCATGAGCGGTGGCACGGCGAGTGATCTGCGTATGCAGATATGAAGGGCACGACTAGCCCTCAAAGCCTGTTAATGCACCGATTTATACGAGTGTAGCTGCACAGCGAACAGAGCGCTGCCAGTTGACAAAAGCTGGGGAACGCATCCCAGATCTGCACGGTTCTCCTTGCCAGTTCACAGCAACCTGCAGCCTTTATTTCCGTAAGCGGTAATGACAACTGGAGGCATTCAATCCCATGTCATTTTAAGACCATTTATTCCAAGCCTAGTAGCCTGCTGCGTTTGCCAAATCAAAATTGAAATGAGTTAAAAAAAAAAAGTCTGGAGTTTAATTCACAGATACAACAATCACGTGAAAGAAAAATCAACCATATTGGGTGAAAAATATATATATGACAATATTTTAGAAGAACCAAGAGAAGCACAATTCAGTTTAGAGACATAAGGATTAAAGGTCAGTTTAGAGCAGCTAAACTGTTTGTTACAGAAGCATTTCTTATGCAACAATAGTCTGAGTACAGAGACATGGATGTCACCGGCCCTGACTATTAACTTCAGCAGTATATTTCAGTAACAGTTGGGTTTTTTTGCAGTGTACCAAAAATACGGTCATTCTATGTACATGCAAGAGTGAAGTGTCTGCCTTTGGCATCATTACATGCTCTGTTACTGTCAGGTTTAGCAGCAGAGAAGGATAATGCTTGGAGTTACAATCTTTGGATAATATTTACCAATATCTTGGTACTAAAATAATTGCATGAAGAAATAAAAGAGGAATGGATGGAGAAACTAAGTACATTAATTATATAACTTTTCCACCCTCCCTATTATGTCTCTTAATTCTCCTCCTTTTCGGAACAAAAGAAAAAGGATTCCTCCTGTACCAAGTCAGAATGAAACTGGCATGAAAATCCCTGCCTAGCTTGTTAGGTCCTGGTACCAAAAATCATATGATTACAGTGGGCTGATCAAAGATTTCAGTCAACATCCACACAAGTGGGACCAGGATAATGCAAATCATAAAGTTTCCCATAGCCATACGTTTTTACTATTAAAAAAAGCTGTAAACAGATACATTATTTTCAACATTTCGGTCTTTGAATCAGTCAGCAAAATATTTCCTGGAATATATTTTACCTATGGACTGTTCTCCACAGAAACTGCTTTGGACACGTGTTATTTAATCTGGGCAACAAATGCATAGTGGGTGACTTAAAACCGCCGCTTGCGAGAAGGGTGCATTGGGGCTAGCACGAATTGTCACTGAAACAGCTACTAACTGGCTGTTTCTGAAACTCAAAAAATGCAACTATTTCTATGTACAAAAATTTGATTAGATACAGTTGCCTAAGAACGAGTCTCTGACATGACAGGGAGATAAATATTCTGTTATTGCCTGCAATAGGAGCTCAGGCCAAGAAAGGACACCATAGCACTGCCGTACACTTTCTCCCTCCACCTTCAAAGCAGAAAGTGTTAGGGAGGTATTCTTGATTTTACTCCAAGTAGAAAATCTGTTCCAAAATTCATCCGATTTCAAGGTTAGCAGCCTTTTCTCTGCAGGTTGCACCTGGGGAGCTGGCACAGATCAAGTGATTTGCCAATGT